>QLNU02015360.1:747764-771415 GCA_006491805.2 Dysdera silvatica | reverse complement strand
GACTGCGGATATCTTACGTCGACTGTAACAATGCCTCGCCGAAAGATTCGTGCTCATTACGAGCATATGTCAGAGTTTGAAAGAGGTTGTGCTATCGGATTGAAAGAGGCTGGTTGGACGAATCGAAGAATCGCTGGACATGTGGGTCGAAGCGATGCGGCGATTGGACGGTGCTGGCAAGAGTGGGTCAACAACGGCAGATGTCAGCGTCGGGACGGCAGCGGTCGACCTAGGGCCACAACAGAACGGGAAGACAGAGCGATTGTCAGAGCAGCTGTCACAGTACCGGATTCGTCGTTATCAACTATCCAACGTGTGGCCCGCACACATGTGTCCAACATGACCCTCTGCAGACGACTGAGAGAGCGGAATTTACGCTCGCGCCGACCGTTACGCCGCTTACCTCTCACGCCTTTACACCGTCAAGTCCGATTACAGTGGTGCCGGGCTCGATCAACTTGGAACTGCGCTGACTGGGGACGTATAGTCTTTAGTGACGAGTCCCGTTTCCAACTGTGTCCTGACGACAACCGCAGACGTGTCTGGAGACGTCCAGGGCAGCGTGGGGATCCTGCCCTTACTATCGCACGCCACACATGCCCACAACAGGGCGTTATGGTCTGGGGTGCCATCTCCTTTGGTGGTCATTTCTGGCACACTTACAGCACAGCGGTACGTAGACGACATTCTACGACCGGTTGTGTTACCGTTCCTTTTGCGACACCCTGGACTTACGTTTCAACAAGACAATGCCCGGCCGCACACGGCACGTGTTGCTATGAATTGTCTTCAAGCTTGCCCAACACTTCCTTGGCAAGCTAGGTCTCCTGATCTCTCTCCCATAGAGCACATTTGGGACGCTATGGGAAGGCGATTGCAACCATCCCGGAATGTTGACGATTTAGCCCGACAGTTGGAGACAATTTGGCAAGAAATTTCGCAGGACACCATCCGGGATCTTTATCAGTCTATGCCACGCCGGGTGACAGCTTGCATCCAGGCCAGAGGTGGACCAACGCCTTATTGACTTCCTCCCTTTGTAACGGTCAAACTCTGCAATAAATCATTCAATTGTTCTGAAATTTTAATCCTTTCTTTTTCTATGTATGTTCTTCATATCCACCAATTTTTATCGCAATCGGACAACTCCTCCTTGGTGCGTCGATTTTTTTGTTATAGAGTGTATATCAACATATCATAGATAACCATTTTCAATCCACTGCAGGATGGAGGTCTCTCTGTTATCACACATACATGTAGTACGGTGAAAGAAATACAGAGGAAGCGGCCTTACTCTCACCACGTTGGCCAGACGGATTGGTAAGCCAGACCTTCAGTTTAACAAAGAATCCAAACTTCGGTCACTGTAGTCGAAAGTTCTGTGCTAAGACACCGCCTCCTAGATTTAGGAGGCAGTGGCTAAGATGGGACTTTACAGGGTTGCATCCGCGGAGTGATTGCTACCGATGACGCTTTACAACGGCGATCCGTCGAGTGCCGGTATTCTTGGCAGAGGACGCCTGTGGGACATATCAATATACATATTGACATATTTAAGAAAAATCTGAAGGTAATGAAATTTAGTGATACCTTAGTTGTTAGTTTAATTATATTTTAGTTATTAGTTTAGCTATAAATCAAGAAAATGCCGTCTTAAATATACTTTAAAAACAAATAATACTAGATTTCTTGCTATTAGCTATATATGCTGTAAAACTAACATACCTAATGAAAATATATCAAATGATTTTGAAACTTCCAAAGTCCCTAAGTCATTTTTCGTGTTGTACTACAGGAAAAATAACTTAGCGGTCTTTGGAATGTTATTAAATATGTCAATATTTATGTTCTTATATGTAAGATATATATGCTCAAGACATAAATGAATGTTTTAAAAAAAATAAAACGGCCTTAATCAGATAAATCATTAAAGTAGTACCTCGCTAGAAAATTCAACGTATTACATATATTTTTAATATTTTATAGCAGCTATACCAATCAAAAACACAGTAAGGGACTTGCATCACATTAACACCTTTACTAGGATACATTCTGTGAAATTTTCAAAAATTTTCCCATACTCCATTTTTCCTTATGTATAGTATATGTTAAATATGACAGAAATTTGTAAAATGTTGTTTTGAATATTTTTTTTTTTTATTATGAAAGTAGGTGTTAATCTTGTTTTATTACGTATCTGTTTGATTTTAGTTATGTAGTATATTCTAATATAGTTCACTTTACAGTTTACAAAGTTTTAATTTTAATTTCTGTGGAAATTAATTAAAAATAAAATAAAACAAAGGTAAAAATTGTATCATAAATTACCAATTTTAATGAAAAAGAATTCCCTTGAAAAACTTTTTCCAATATCTGATATTGCTACTTTCTATACACTTATGAATTATATTATTTCACATGAAAATGCCCAAAATTAAATAAGGATATAAATAATAGTATAAATGCTCCAAATAATTTATTATGATTTTCCGTTTTTTTAATATGATTTTTAACGCTCTACAGCAGCTATACGAAGCTAAAAAACAAAAGAGGAAACTTATACCACACCAACACCTCTGCTAGAAGAACATTTTGTAAAATTTTCAAATTTTTCAACTGTTTTATGTACAGTGTACCCCAAATATGGCTGAAATCCATAAAATGTAGTTCTGAAACCATTTTTTTATTATGAAAACAGGTGTTAGTATCGAGTTTAATATTTTTATATTATTTAACTAGATGTACTTTACTTAATTGCTTCATTATAATTAAAAAATCTTAAAGATGGTGAAATATTCGGTTTTATGCTGAAAACTTATGTCAAATTTTCCTGTACTAAATAGAAAAACAAACGCAATATTGATATTTCATTTTATAGCCCGGACTATGCTAAAGTTAATTGTTTTTATTTGAAACTAAGATCTTTAACTGTTTGGAGATGTTATAAAAAGTAAACCTGCCTGTTTTTTTTGTTGTCATAGGTTGCTTGTCAATTTGGTTTTGCTTTTCTATTGCTTGTCTTTGTGTTGTGAAAAAGTAATGAGAAATTATAGAATATTTAGGTGGAGGGCACTTATTTGAAATTTTCTTCCAGAAGAAATGAGAAATAATTCAGTCGATCTGTCTTTAAATGTGACTGCGACAGAAAATCGTGGAGTACTGGGGGTGTGGGTGTGTCTGAGATTACTTAATGTGCGTTATTCTATATAATATTTTTGTGAATACATTTATTTTTTATGATGACAAAAAAAATTTCCGATGCTTTGGGGTGGGTGGGGGGTGATGAACATTTTTAATGTGAAAGCGAGTTGATGGAATTCAACGATAGATTGCAATTAAAAAAAGAAATGACATCTTTTAAAATTTTGCCCTCCTAAAATTTAGTGCTTTGTACATTTGCCCAACGTGCCTATTTATAAATTCCGGTTTGACCGCAAATGCACACAATTTAAAATATTATGCATATGTGGACATGTTGCCAAAGAAACTTTACTACCAATTTTGTTTTGCTTAGCCTTAGTGATCGAAAATCAATAGCAAACTTAAAAATCGGAAATGATGTTGAAGACAAAGAATATCACTAAACGTAAACTATCCCTAAAGAAATTCCTTATAGGCAAAAAAGGCAACGTTGGGATGCTAAGGGAGGGAATTGAGGTATCATAGTTAGGCAAAGTCCACTAGATTGCAGACCATGGGTTCTCCCCCTAACAAGAGCAACAATGATTCTGATTTTATGACTTGAGTCAGTGAGACTGGTAGAGTTAAAAATAAAGGATTGAGCAATCGAAATTTGCATTATATAAACAATAAAAATAAAGTTAGGTGCCAAAAATAACGACAAGGTCTAAAATCTTGGTCGTCAAAACAAAATTTATAGGTGCAAAATATGACTAATGACCACTAATTTCAAGCCTTGGCTGCCACAGCTAATCTGCATTCATTTCCGTTACAAAGAGATGACCAATGAATGTGGTGTATTCATTTGGGTATTTGTTATTGCGTGTCCTGAAGTATGTAGAATAGTACTCCAAGAAACATACTTTAATGTTAAAAAAATCAGTGAAACGTAAATCAAAGTCTTTTGATAGGATAATAAATAAATGTCACTATTTTGCATTGGACATAATTTTTTTTCTGGCATTTGACATTAATTCGTCACGTTTTGGGAAAAAGGCAACCGTAGCTGAAACCAGTAATGAAGTAACCGCAAGTACCCAGAGCAATCTGGGAAATCTTGAAATGACCCTCCACAGAAGAATATCTTAAAATATTTTGACCCTTCCTTCATAGAAGTGTTCGTTTCCCACCTTGGCCAATCTTTTGAGTGTATTTTTAGCCCATGGGGGAGGATGTGGGTGGGGTGACATCGATAGCAGATGCCTGGGTTGGCTAAGAAAGGTGCAACCCCCCACTTCAAGGGAATGGGGTCGTTGAATGAAGACAACCGTGCGAGGGTGCATCTGTGTGCCTGGCATGATTAACTTGCCTACCCCTTTCCCCCTAACTGTAGTTCCCCTTAAGTAATAAATAAGGGGATAAGGTCTTCAAACAGGTGCTGTTAAGAATTTTGAAGAGGAAACAAAAAGGAACAAGAAAAGATCGCTAAAGTGCAAAACAGATATTCTGGAATCGATGAATCCTGTTTTCAGAGAATAAACTGTGGTTAAAAATGCCTGTCGCATTTTCGCGATGGGCAATAATTTTTTCTTCGCATTTTCGAGCAACTCGCTGCATTTTGGAAATTGGAAAAAAGTGTGAGCGGAATTTTAAGGAAGGCCCCCATCTCTCTGCCGACCACAACTTTGAAAATTAAAATGATACACTCCACTTTATGATATATCATTTGAAAAAAAAGCAGTGCTGCTGAAAGAAAAGTTAATCCATGCATATATTTCAGAAATAATGGCAAATAGGTTTTGACTGAAACCTAAAATAAAGTACACAAACTTTATGTTATTAAATGTTAAAAATTTTCTCCATTTCTTTGTAGATGGTGGTAATGTCTATGTTCGAATTATTTTCGAACTTTTCTGAATGTTTCTCGGGGGAATATTTCTATATTCTCTGATTATCCTGTTTTTGAGATCATTAATATCATTGGGGGAGTAACGCATACTCAAGTTTTTAAATAGCCCCACAGAAAATCAAGGGGATGGGGTTAAATCAGATCATTCCAGATAACCCTTTCCCCCAATCCACTTATGGGGGAAACATGTTATTCAGCCAATTTCTTATGGCAACAGAGTAATGCGGAGGTGCCCCATATTGCATACTGATCCAGTTGTTTTGCATTTTTTCAACTAAACCCATGACATAAAGGTTTTTTTATCAGTTGGTCCCTATTTTCCCTTTTTTTTATTTCAAGTTTAATGGATACATAATCAGAAATTAGTTAATTAAGCTTAAATAATATGCAATGTTTATATGTTTACAAAGGCATTTCCGGAAGCAATCACGGTGCGGTAAGATTTACATTGTAAGATATTATTACCCTTCACAGGGATAACACAATTGCCAAATAATGGTCAACACACAAAGCCACCGGGGCAAGTTTATTTTTTGAGTTTTTCGACCCTGGTTCGAATCCGAGATGAGGACAGCATCTCTTTTTCTCCTAAACAAAAATAGCTCTAGTTTGAGCTACTAATACGTGGGTGTCAAATTTATTAGTACATAGATTCACATTATTGAATGTTGATTGTTCAGAGGTGGTGAAGCTGTGGGACATCACAGCTATACTATGTGGTGGGATTACAACTACAAACAAGGCAGGCTGGGACAGGATTCACTGGCCCTTAGAAAGTTTAGCTTATTCTCTCGACCTCCCTCCCTCCCTCCAGACAGATTTCGAAAGCTAATGGAGTATTTTGTGTTTTTTTAAATATATATCCTTTTACACTACATGTATACATAGTACAGGTTATGGCAGAAAGAACTCCCTGATCAAAAATGGATATGACCCCATTAAGGGCAGAATGGGGATAGAGCAGTAGGGAGTTTGTCGTTAGACAGCTTCATTTTTGCCATTTTCAGTTCACACTATGCTATGGCTTGGTCCGAAGAGCACAGTGCTTTTGTTGTCGAGATGGGGGAGGGGTGTCATTCGAATTATTTTCCAAAAAATTTTCCACCACTTCAATTCCTAAACTATCTAGTGTAAGTGTAATATAATATTTATTAAATAATATTTGTTTTATGTGCTATACTACTATCCAAACTGTGGTTCCTGGCCCCAAGTTTATCCTCTCAGAAATAAATACTGGTCCTTAGAAAATTTTGGTATAATAATGTTGGCTAAACTCGTTATCGTACTTCTTAGTAACTTATACTTTAACTAGTTACTGGCGCAGTATAGCCCAGATGCTCTTGCGCCATAAAAAAGCCAAACAATCAATCAATCAATCAACTAGTTACTACATAACGGTTTGGTAATAGAGTCAGTTGGTTGATATTCAAGGTTCGTACGGGTCGTGGAAATCCTAGAAAGTCATGGAATTCTATTTTGCATTTTCTAGGAAAAATCAAGGACTTTTAAAAAACATGGGAAAGCCATGAAATATTTGTTTGGAAGCAATTTAACCTAAAACTCTAAAGTTCTACATTAAAAATGCTGCCTGTGGTGAAAATCCCATCGCAAGATCGAACCATCATTTTGCGGCACCAGAATGTCTTCTAATGCACATGATCACGTAACTCCTGAAACGTGAGAGGAAGGGAGTATCAGTTCACTCTTGGTTCGAAGTGGAATCAGCCATTGTTTATAGTGTGCCTCACTCTGTACATTACCACATGCAGAGATACCAACTTGTATGGATTTTAACTCCACCTTACGATTTTGCGGTCTATAACAAGAAAACTACAAAAAACCTCATTCAAGATCCTCATGTGCAATTTTCTATTGGTCCCTCAAAAATTCATATTTTTTTTATGGTTTTTTGGTAAAAAAAATACTTTGCAGATGGCCCGTTCCTTCCATATTTGGATGCTACACTTCCGACTTGTCCCTTTGTTTCTCTGTTATTTTTTACTTCTAGTTTTATGTGTGAAAATTGCTTTGAACTTGGATTAAAACAACGAAATGAAACGCAGCCGTGATTGTGAAACAGCTGGGGGAAAAAAAGGGGGCAGACAATTTACCTGCAAGTGTATCATGATATGTAGTAAGGAATGGCTGTTTTACAAAGCATCGAAAGTTTTTAAATTTTTATGTGAACTCGCAGTTTTACCATATTTTGAATAACTTTTTACTTGCAGCAGCATTTTATTAAAAGTTCAGAAGAATTTCCTCACGATACTTTAAAAAATGGCGTGCAATTTGTGCAGAGATTTGGCGACATACGTTCTGGAATATTTCCCCCTTCTGCTTTCGTTATCTACACATGCAGAGGCTTGCAGATTAATTCAGTAGTAAATTTAACTAATCAATATATTTAATTTATTTACATAATTTATAATCCTATTCTGTGAAAAAACGCCACCTGGTGCCTGTTTCTGGAACTTAAAAAATTGAGTTAATAAACGATTTTAACATTAATTAACCAGTGAAGATTTTTTTTAATTCGTGATTTCGTTCTTGATGCACCACCTATCGGCAAAATTATGAACTTTTTAAATGTGCTTAATTAATGACTGTTGGTCATTTTTTAGTATTTTTCCATCAAAATAGAGGAATTTTGCCCTGATACATTAGCTACTGGTGGAGTATGAGATTAGCGGTCATTAGTCATATTTTGCACTTATAAGTTTTTACCAATGAAATAATACATGTGCTGTGTAAAATGGGCATTTTTTTTTTTTGATAGAAGCTAATTTACATATTTCAACACTTTTAGCTTCTCAAGAATCTGGAAGAGGTTTCAAAATTACAGAATAAGAAACAAAGAACTTAACATTTATGTAGTTTTACTTTTTCAATGAAACATTTGACTTTTCATCGTACTCGTTCATTTGATTGAACTGTTTTTTTATGCAATTCAAAACTCATACGAAAACATTTTCTTGTACAAAATAGAATTGTGGTGGTTATCTTTTATAAAACTGGTGCAAAAGCCTTTTCTCTTCTACAAAACGTATGCAAAAGTTTTTTTTCCTATAAAATCGATACCGAAAGCCATTTTTCTTGCTATGATGACGAAAGATAATTTTTTCCTGTTACGAACCTGATACAAATGGTATTGGTGAGAGTGTGATCATTTTGTACGTACATAAACATACGCAGTTGAGTCACATTATCAGGAATATTTTCATGTTGTTTCAAGGTTGGGGTACACATATTGTTCTATAACAATGCAAGTGCTTTACTTATAAAAAATCTTTTTGCAGGAAATAAAACAGCATGGGTTTACTGAAAACTGCTGAAAATTCTTGACTTTTTTACTGAAAACTGCTAAAAATTCTGGACTTTTTTTTACTGATGACTACTTTCTCAGGTTGGCATCTCTGCACGTGATCATAAACTTCGGATTCGGGCACTTTGTTTCGCACGTGCGGTGTTGTAACTGCTTGGTATTTTTCAAACCCTGAATTACGCAAATAGATGAAACATTTAGAATCTGATGTTTTAGAACTCGAAAAATCTGCAATTTTGCAGTTAAATCAGACACTGTGACTTCACATCAATTTCAAAATCAAATAGTTTGTATAGAATTGTATCTAAAAAGGTGGTTCAAATTTTGAATGTGCAAATGCAAATTGATGGAAAGTTGCAAAACTAAAAGATGAATAGTACAAACATTAGTGTGTGAATATTTTTTAAGCAATGTGTGCATACATTACAAGGTGTAAGCAATAATCTTCAATCTAACTTCATTGTTTATTCTAATATAGGATAATGGATAATAATTTGATTTTGGTCATTATTTTATATATTTTGCAGTGGAATACATGTCAAAATTAATATTTCATTTTTATTTGTGAATTTAATTTAATACTGGGAGTCAAAATTATATTTCAAGTGAACATGAATTGTTTCTACGGCCCCGAAATGTTTTTAGTTTATAGTCATGGAATTATTTTTTATCCAGAGAACCCTGGATATTCAATATCACAATGATACTGATAAATTATATTCTGCACTTTTAAAAACGTTAGTTTAACGGATACCAAAATATTATATTGTACTAAGTACATAAAACTCAAACCTCTAAATGTAAATTCATAAAATCGTTAATGAAAAAAATAGGTCATAACGTAATATAATGAAATTTTTTTCTGCAATACGTTCATTTTTTTTTATATCATATTTTAAGTTTTATTTGTATGTAGGCTATTTAGTCATATTTTATACGTAATATTTTTGTATGTGAAAATGAGCTTTTTTTAGATTCATATACCTATTTGCCATGCCAGCTTTATTTCAAAGTATTAAGAGGGCGTAAGCTCCTGCAATATCACAAAAAGGAGGTGTGGGGATCAGCTGAAAATATTTGGTAACTGAACCAGTGATCTAATGTAGAACAATGCTTAAAAAATGTTACAGAAATGGAACTGTGTTTATTTTATGTGCTACATCATTGACTTTTGAATTTTTTCTTTTACCAAATTATGCAACTGCACAAAAAGTTTACAATTAGACACTTTGCAAATTCTATGGAAAATGTGAAAATTGCTTACAGCACTCCTAAACACACAGCAGTTTTTATCACATTAGGAATGGTTTAAATCTAATCGCACATCCAGAACCTTATGGACGGCACAATTGTAAACATAATAAACTTTGTTGAAATAAAAGAAATGCGATGGAAAATTTTGAGCAAGCTTTTTGTGAATGTTTTAGATTCGATTTGCATGTGCGCATTCCAGTGATGGCCCTAGACTAGGGCCGGGAGGGGGCATAGCCTCCCAAATATAACCGGATTTTATTACATTGCCTATGGGTACAGGCGCATACATAGGCAGGAATTTGTGCACCAAAAGTTTTTCGTTTACAACCGCTTCTAGTGCATGCCTGTTGGCAGCTTTAATTGTGGTTTGGATTTAGACCTACGAATACTTGTTAAAAATGACCGTGAATGAAAAAGGACATTTTAAATATTTGATGAAATTTAAAATGATTTAATGAAAATGTGAGGTATATTTTAATAGGATGGGGAAAGAAAATCTGATGTTCGTAAAGGTTTCTGTTTTATGTGGTCAGGAGTGGGAGAAATTATGATTGTGTTATGAATGACCCATGATAATATTAATATGTATCTAACATGTTTTTTTTTATGTTTAAACTTTTTACAATTACACACACACAGAGAGAGAGAGAGGGAGGGATAAGTATTGACATTTTTTAAAATGAAAAATACATTTTTAAAATCTCAAGACCGGAAAATTTTCCCACCCACGTCTGTTGGGGATTTTGATATATCTAATCCGTGGTGTAGGAAAGGGGGCTCAAACGCCCATGGGATAGCAAAATACAACGTTCTGTTTAACTCCAAATCGCATGATTTGTTAAAAAATTTCTTGAACCTTCCCCATAATTTTTTAATTACTACGCCCCTGTATCTAATTGAAATGTCTTGAATGCTACCTTCTTCGATTACAACTAACTGTAGTGTGGCCTTCCAATATGAAAAAATTCCCCACCCCTGCTCTAGGGTAAATTGAATATGGGGGTTTAAGTCATTAAGGAAACGGTGTAAGCTGTCCACCTCTGTCTTCGAAAGAACGACAAAAGTATCATCAACATACCTTCTCCAGATCTTAACACTAAACTCGTCGCAGTCCAAAATATCCATCTCCAAAGACTCCCTACACAGGTTAGCTACAACACTAGAAATGGGAGAATCCATTGCAATCCACTGTCTCTGTTTGTCGAAGGTCCTGTTAAAGCTAAGATATGTTGCATCCAAACAGAATTCCAAAAGAATGCAAATATCTTCAGCTGTCAATTTGGTACGTGCAGCGAGATAGAATCATCATTCTTAAGTCTTTCTAAAGCAGTTGAATTCCTGTTGTCGAACCTGTTGCGAGTTTCGTGCAGGGTTGACTTCATCCGCATTACTTTACTAGATAGTGTAACCTATCTCTAAAATTCAAAGTTTAATTTTTATCCTGCTGGTACAAATTCTTTAGGTTGATTCCTTGATACAGTTAAACTTCGTTATTGCGAACATGTTTATTGTGTATTACTTGTAACACAAACTGCTTCTTCAATCCCCATCAAATTATATAGGAATTTCTGTGCTTTTAGTTTTTATAATACAAAAGTGGTTAACGCAAACTACCTTTTAACAGAAACTGATAATCAGTGCACCTTGAAAAATTTCCTTGGCTTAACATAAACAAAACATTTTTTTTTTAAATAAAGAGTTCCAAGGGTCAAAATAATGTTTTCTTCTAAAGGGATATCTTTTGTTCTGATATATCTTAGAGGATTGGGGCAACCAGGTTATTTGACCAGGGTAGAATGATTTCAGTGTTTCATTTCTATCACACTCTTAAATTCACATTATGAAACAGTTGAAAGCTGTTTCCTCTTGGCATGTATTTTATTGAGAATACAGTTTTATTCCAGATTCCTTGAACATTTAAGTGTGAAAAGCAATCACAAAGTGTGAAAGTCATTGAGTCTTAGAAAGAAAGCTAGAAATTTCGAATGATGTGAATTGCATAAGGTTAAATAAAACAGAAATTGCCATAAAATTTGGGATTTGCAAAGAGTACTCTATCATTGATTTTAAAAAAGCAGGATAAAATCGAAGCTGCTTGTGTAGTTAATCAGTTTGAGTACATAATATATATATAGACAAGGAATTTTCAAATCATCTACTGTACATAATATGGACTTCAAAGATATGCCTGTACTACTTTTATTTTTGTTACAAAATATTTATATGGTATAATATAATAGTAATAAAATATATATAATAATGAAATATACATAATAAATGAAATAATGAAATACACATAATATTGGAATGTGCATAATGACAGAACGTGCATGTGGTAACTGAAGATGAAATAAATAACTTAGTAATACGATCCCATCTTTTTTTCAGATGATGCCAACTACTGTTATCACAAAGAGGTTTTTTTGTTTCTCTCGGTGTTCACATTAACAGGGTTTAACTATAGCAGAAAAAATAACTATTTTGTTTTCACTCTCGACTTTTATAATCACAGTTTCTTTTGTTTGGTTAAAGTTTTCTCTACTACTCAGTGTTCTGGTATTCCGTAACTAGATCATAGGTGAAACACGTCGTTTCGTTTTCTGTAACAACCTTTCAGAGAGAATTACCATTCCTTTCTGTTATGTAAAGGGGATTCACACATGAATCAGCACTTTCCTGCTTTTGCTTGAATATGAATGCATGTGGAATAACGTTTGCACATACTGTCTTTTTCCTCAAAATTTTCACTATTTTGCGAAGTGAATTAAGTGTCTGATTACTTTTGATTATATAGAGTATGTAATAAAAATTATTGGAGAAAATGTTGATATATAGGAAATAAAAGACATTTTAAAAAAATTATGAAAACAAATCCCACTCCTAGAATTAAATATTCACAACTTTGTAAACACGGTAGGAACTTACGAGGTGTGGCAATTAAATAACGAAACTTTTTTAATTACAAATGTATATGTAACTGAACAATGAAATTATAATGTTATAGGCCTTCTCAATAAGTCCCTCATAACTCAATATAATACTTCTAATGGCATTCCCAACTCGAAAAGCAGCCGTGGAACTGCTGCAGCGTTATGATCCTTTGGATGTCCTCAACACCTTCGAACCAGGTCCCTTTGATATTACTTTTCATTTTGAGAAAGAGGAAGAAGTCACAGGGGGAAAGGTCTGGGTTATACTGGGGGTGGTTAAGCACAGGAATTCCTGTAGCAGTCAAAAACTAATGAACAATCAACGATGAATGTATTGTTGCCATGGCGGAATCATCCATTTTCAACCAATTCTGAGTGAACATGAGCCATCCTCACTCTTATATGCTTCAAAACTTCGATATAGAACTTAGAATGGACTGTCTAACCAGCTGGCATAAATTCGTGATGGATCACACTTTGGATGTCGAAGAAAATGAGGATCATTATGATTTGCAATTCTGACAACTTGGCCTTTGTTGGTCACGGTTTGGCCCTCCCCTACCCACTGACTGCTCCATCCCTTGGTCTCAGGGTCATGTTGGAAGACCCACGATTCGTCTCCAGTCATAATCGTACCTAACCAGTCTTGCCCTTCTGCTTAAATTTCACAAGAAATTTTACGTTTATCTGCCGCTCCTTTCATAAGTCACTCATTTCTTCGATCGCAGGTACTCAAGGTCCCAAATTTCACAATTCATACCTTGAAAACTAAACAGTGATCATTACAATATTTGCATTATATAATGAGCGCGAACGAAGAAATGCAGTAATACAGTTTACAGTTTGCCATTGTTGCCACTCTACACACAAGTAATAAAACCTTGTTATTTAACTGCCATACCTTGTACTGAATCTCAGAAATTAAGTGTGAAAAGTTTATATTAAATTAAAGTGAAAATTAATATGGAACTGTTTAATTGTACATACATAATAATGATCATTTATGCTGTTTGTAAAAAATGACAATGAGCTGTTTGTTTGAAGATATTATCCTTCACAGAGTTAATACAATTGAAAAATTGGTCAACACATAAAGCCATCGGAGTGTGTTTTTTGGAATATTTTCATGGGGAATTAAATATGAATAATCATTTTTGATACCCACGCTGTAAGCTCAACAAGAGCTTCTTTTATAGAAGAAGTGTGATTGCCTCACCCAGAGTTTAACATAATTTACACATCATAAAATCTATGACTATAACATTTCAATATTAAATGTAACATAATTTTGGTTGAAGTTCGACCAGGATGCTGACCAGAGGGGGGGGAGTATTTATACAGTTTATAAAAAATGAGAGAACGAACTATGAAGTGTTAATCCCGAATGGTCAATCAGTATTTGACATTTGAATATACCAATTAAAAAAAACCAAAAACATAATACAACTTTTTAACTTGTCAAACAAAAATTATTTGTAAAAACAATTACTGAGAAGAGTGAGTCTGTTCAAAATTAGAAAAACAAAGTTTTGCTTAGAAAAAGTTTTAAGATCAATAAAAATTTACAATTATCTTTGAGTATATATTTGGTAGAACTATTTTTTGTGAAATTGTTGATATGATTATTAATCGTAGCCACAATTTCACATTGGTAGTTTAATTTCACAGGATTTTATTTGACAAAATATAAAATGATAATAATTAACATTAAAATTGTATGATACCAGGTTAGCTGTATGACTAACAAAAACAGTTTTTATGAATTTAATTTTTAGTTTTTATGAACAATAGACCCTATAGGTTGGCAATAGCTCTGGTTAGTATAAGTTTGGATAAAAAACAGTTAATGGAAAAAGAACAAATGGTGAAAAACAGCTTTTGTTCTCGTAATGTTTAACAAGTTTCATTCGCCAAAGCTGTTTGAGTACCCCCTGTTTGCAAACCGTTTTATCCCAAACCTGTTCTGCAAAACTTTTGCAAGCTAGTTCAGAAAACTTTTTACACAAACAGTTCTTTTGTTGTCATTTTTGGCAACCATAGCAACTAGCGATCCAGCAACTGTTTTGGCCCACTTAAAAGAATAGTTCGTTCATTGTTTGTTAGAAAACAGTTTGGTGTTTTTGTTCCCATCACTAATATGTAAGAAGTAGGGAATTCTTAAGTATAAGTTAGTATCTTGTCTCTTTTTTACCGTTTTATGTATTTAAAAAAAAAGAAAGCGTAGTTATATGCTAATATATAGAAAGCTTATCCATTGGATGTTCTGAACTACTACTTAATATAGTTAATTCCTAGCTTCATATGTCTTGTCTCTGGAATGCCATGCATTTTCTATGCCAAAATGTATAGTGACATAAAAAAGATGTGTGAGTTGAAGAGTTACTTTTGTTTTACTTACAGTAATATACAAGGTAGGTTTTTGACATCTATGTTCTTAAATTCAAACTAGAGCTATTTATTTTGAAAAAAGAAAAATATCGCTCTAGCCTAGAGTTGAACTGGTGACCCTCTGTTGGAACCAGAGTACCGTAACCGTTTGTCGGCCAAGGCACAGGAATGATGCTATTTTTCTTTGTATTTGAAGTTTATGAGATATGATTATGAGAACCTTCTCAGGGTTAACACAGTTTGCCAGAAGTGGTTAACGCACAAAGCCACCAGGGCATGTTTTTCGTAATATTTTTGTAGGAAATTGAAATAGTTTTTGACACCCACATTTTTAAGCTGAAAATAAGGTTATTTATTTAGAAGGAAAAAGACATATACAAAGTGTCCTATAGCCCTCTAAAGGAAACCACATAGCAGCATTTCTTGAATTTAGATTTACTGAAGTGCTTTCGAAAATGGCGACAAATACTTTTTGTGTTAAAGTTTGGCTATATATACATTATTACATAGTCTTATTTACAATTTAGTCTACCACAGTAAAATTTGAACACCTATTTCGTGGCAAAAGCCACTTTAAAACCAAAGCATTAAACCACTCCCCTTACAGTGTAAATTCAAATTTTCTATTCAATTTAAATTTTTTGTTTAAGCATAACCCACATTTAGTGAGAATACTGGAATTGTAATGCAATACACTATATTTTCTTACATAACTTAAATAAGGGTTGCCATAGTTTGAAGTTCTTTCTACTGTGATCACGTTATTTTTAAAAATCATGTTGAAAACTTTATTGACAGAAATATAATTTTATTTGCAATATTTGTCCTTGCACATTTTAATGATTTACAGCTCAGAATCTAAATCTGTCAATTTGGAAAGTGCAGTCATTTATAAACAGGTGTCTTGTATGAGTTTAATATGAACCATTATATGTACATATTTAATGCTGCAATGTATACTTGAATTTTGGGAAAGTTGGCGTAATACAGAAGCTATTTATTTTTATTTTATGACTAATAACTTGGAAACTAAATAACTAGGCTTCTTCAGAATGTATTATTATTTTTGTTAGATTATATTTTGATGTAATTGATTTTATTATCATTTTCTAAAATTGACTCTATTTAAAATATTTTTTAACTTTTACAGGGGCTAATAGTCATCCTATACATGTGTCCATATTTTTTACAATCACAACTAATACCAATTTAAATTTTAATTCACATTTACTGAATTTTTAAAAAGTTTCAAAACGTTTAATATACAATATTTTAATTACATAATTAGGTAATAATTATATTTACTCAATAGTACTCATTAACTGTCATTAGTAAATAGAGGGAAAGTAATTTTCATTAAATAATCCAGTTAATATGTTGGGACTTCGAAGTCCCACTAATAAATAAAGCAATAATGTAAAAAATTTATATCACATGTTGAAAATCTATATACAGTATTATGAGAAAATAAATTTTTTGTGAATGATTTTGAAAACACATTTCTTGTTATCAATTTAATTGTAATTGGTAATGAAAAAGATGCTTGTGGGTTACAGTACTACATAAGTAAGAGTTTTATGCATGCTTATTGGCTTTTAAAGTTAAATTATCTAATAAGAGCCAGGATTTATATAACATACCGTTTACAGAAAAAACTCATATAATTCTTTTTAATTTGACCATTAAAGGCATTAAGAAATGAAAACTGTGTGATGATTCGTTAAACTACAATTATTAAAAAAGGTAGTGATTTGTCGTTAATTTAAATGCTACTTCAATTTGTCGAAATTCTTCAACGAATACTGGTATATGATATTTTTCTAGGCTTGCAGAAATATGTGTGTGTAAAGTGTTGTGCTTAATTTGTGTTTTATGGCACAAGGACAGCAGAGGTCATGCTCTTTTAAACAGACTGTGTATACTCAATCCCTCGATGTACAATTTAAATTAAAAACAAATTGCCAAATATTACCATTTAATTCCCCTCAAATTTCCATGTAAATATGAAGAAAATTAAAGAGTGATGTTTAACAATCGTTTTTAATTTAAATTGTATGTCAAGGGAACTTGTTATAGGTGGAGGTTTGAAGTTGCATTGATATCTTGTATGTCTTATGTAACAGTTGGTTTTATATTCCAAGATTGAGCACAACAGAGTCCTGTTGTGTTGCAGTGGTAAGACGTTTGTTTAGCATGGTTTTAACGCAGGTTTGATTCCGAATGGTGCTTAAAAAACAAAAAAGCTTACCAATCACCAATTAACTACTTACTATAATATGGGAGTTGGTTTCCTGGGTATTAAGAGGCATGGTTTCCTTGAAAAACTGTAGATCTTTGCATAGCATGACCTTTGTTGTCCTTGTTCCGTAAAACATGTACTAAGCACAACACTTTCTTGTTAACTTTTTGTTTAGTAAGGGTTTATCTGAGAGTGGGATTTCATTCATGATTTTTTCAAAATTATTGATCATGTATAGTGTGTAAATGTTAAACTTCGTTCGGCATAATTTAAGTTCAGAAATTCATATCCTGAAACTTATGAAATGTTCAAGCAAGTTTATAGTGATGAGTGTTTGTATGGTACACAGTATTTTGATTGATATTAATGCTTAAAAAATGGTCGTCAGTTCAATAGAGATGATCCATTATCTGGTAACTGTTTATCAACAGATGACGATCATGTTACCTCAGTGCAATAGACTATTCATTTTAACCCATTAACAGCCAAGCATAGAAATTTATGGTGAAATTCCATAAAAATTTGTATGTTTTTTATTTATGACAATAGCAATAAGGTTTCATTGAAAAAAAACTAGGGTATGTGGGGGGCCATGGCAAAATGTTGTGTTAACAAGACATTGGTGATTAACGAGGTCAGTTCATATATAAGTACAAAATTCAGGATTTTTATAAAACGCAATTAATTTTCACGTAACAGAAATTTTATACATTTTTTAAAATGCTTTTACAGATATTCCCATAATTATCTGAATAATTATCTAATAAAAATCCAATTAATAAAATTTTAATTATCTAATAAAATTATATATACGTAATAGAATTCTAATTATTTAATAAAAATTCAAATTAACTGTGTACTAATAAAAATTCCAATTCAGGAATGAAAATTTCGTATATCCCAATTAGCTAATGAAAATCTTAAGTAACTAAAAAAGTCCTAATTAGCTAATGCAATTCCTAATTAACTAATAAAAAGTCAATAAACAATCAAAAAGAAATAGCATTTTGTTTTTCGGAGATGTGTTCAGCTGTCGGTCTCTTCTCAGGTAGTCAAAGCGTGTACCTTTGGAGCGTAAAACTACTTAAGCCAAACCAAATCACAGCATGTGGCCCCCAAAATTAAGAGGAGTCTTTTTCTTTTTTTTTATACTACAAGGAAAGGGTACTAACGAGCTATAATTACAGCGGGGTGGGAAAGGGGCATGAGTGTAGCCAAGGCAATAGACAAGGCGCTTGCCCCCTAGAAATAAAAGTTGAAGTACATTTGGGTATATTTTAGTATTTTTGATAATATATTTCGGGTTACCAGTGGTTTGTTCAACGAGATGGAAAGCTGGCTACGCCCATGGGGGAGGAGGGCGAGGGTGTCAGGAACACCCCTATTTCAGTTTCTCTATATATATACTCAATAAACATAATAAATAAAAGCTCTTTGTTCATAATGGGTATTAAATCAAATAACTAATTATTACATTTTATAACCGTAAAAAATTACAGTGTAAAAATCTTGGAAAACGTCAAATTCTGAAATATATAAATGTTTATAGAACAAAGGAAACAAAGTAGCAAAAGTTAGATTGCATTGTCACTATTGTTAGCTGTCGATAATGCTAGTCAAAGTAAACATTCAAAGAAAGAATGGGAAGAAACGAAATCACACCCAAGGTCGCCCCGAAATAGTGCAGCGATAAGCTGACCCCATATCCGGCCAACATTGCGTTAATGCAACATTTTCTTTCTTCAATATTGCGTATTTATAATTATCATTTTTTGTAATTTCCATTTTTCACAAACTGTTGACATCTGAAAGATTATGTTTAAAAGAAAAGAACGTTGATATTCGTCAATCAGCAATTAATATACTTTTTCAAAAAATGGGTCTTTGAAAGTCCCTCAAAACACTTAAAAATAAAGAATTATAAAGCAGGAAATTTAACTTGCTTCCATTTTCAAAAAATTATATTTAGTAAGGTCAAATCTTTCTGAATATGATATGCCAAAATTTTAGGGGAAAAAAAATTAATTAGGAAATAGAAAAAAATTCCCGAAAATAATGTTGCATTAACGCAAAGTTGGCCGAAAATGGGTTAATTGCCTCAAGAACAACTGAAGTTATGGATGCTTCGCTAAGATAATATGCCAGCTCATGTCACTATTTATTTGGGATTCTTTGCCAAAATATAACACAACACACATTCCTCAGCCATACTGTTCACCAGACCTTTCTCTTACAGACTTTTTTCTTTTTGCTAAATTGAAAATTTCACTGAAAAGTGAACATTACTTATTATCAGCCATTTCAAAAAATCACTTCCTTTACCTCTTTTACACTCAGATAAAGCTTTATTGAACAAAAGTTAACAAGAATGAGCATCATGCTGAGTGTGTTCTAGAACAAGAACCCAGCTGTCATATGAGACCCGCTGGATTTTAATGCAACTTTAAACTTCTGCTTACAGCCAGAAGTTAGAAGTTTTTTTAACAGACTTTTTATTCTTTTGTTTCAGAATGGCCTTTGTCTGATAAAGATACCGTAACTCTTCCTGTTGTAAATAATTGGTTTAACAATCGACGGAAAGATGCAAAGAAGCAAATGAGACTAAAGCATAGTATGTATTTGTTGCATATTTGTGTATAATGTTTAAAAAATTTATACTTCATATAAACTTTAATTTCTCCTTTAAGAAAAAGTGTAAGCTCAAATGCATTTCGGTAATATGTCTTTCTTAAATACATTTATTTGTTATGTTATTGTTAATTATGTTAAGTGAAATTCATTTGTTTTGTTTATATTGCTATATATTGGCAGGCCCTTCAGTAGTGCAGTCAGGGCTGGAAATTAGGAACAGAAAGTTAAGTGTCAATGGCACCTAACAATTTTTTCTTAGTCGCCAAAATGATTTTCTTAGGTGCAATTTGAAAATTATTTTGTTCGCTTAGCATTATGTTACGTATGTTCACACACGTTGCATAATAACTTGTAATGTTGACAATAAACAAAACAGGCATTTTACTAATTGTGATGAAAACATTTATTAAAAATTTACTTTTTAAAATGTGGTCTCTCCGTATACATCGAGCCCTTCCCCACCACCATCATCACCCCAAAAATTATATTAATATTCCCGGAAAACGTAGAGAGTGTTTACAAGGAATTTTATGCCAAAACGAACAAATACAATTTCGTCGATCCGGCTCCTCGAGATAACGATGTTTTTGAGAATTGATGTCATTTAAGAAATTATATGCAACAGTCTTATATTTATTGATTTTTTGCAAAATTTCATGTCCACTCATTCCACATGCTTTGAAATTAAGGATTTATCCTCGTTCAATCTCTGATAATTCTTTACTTTTCGGCATGAAGGTCCACTCGTGTACCATTGTTGACTGCACGGCACAAAGCTTTACGCCTCGTCTGGGCCCGCCAACACCGCCATTGGACTGTTGATGACTGGAAACACGTTGCCTGGTCTGACGAGTCTCGTTTCCAATTGCATCAGGCGGATGGACGTGTACGGGTATGGAGACAACCTCATGAATCCATGGACCCTACATGTCAACAGGGGACTGTTCAAGCTGGTGGAGCTTCTGTTATTGTATGGGGCGTGTGCAGTTGGCGTGATATGGGACCCCTGATACGTCTAGAGACAACTCTGACAGGTGACAGGTACGTAAGCATCATGTCCGATCACCTACACCCATTCATGTCCATTGTGCATTCCGACGGACTTGGACAATTTCAGCATGATAATGCGACACCCCACACATCGAGAGTTGCTACCGAGTGGCTCCAGGAACACTCTTCTGACTTTAGACACTTCCATTGGCCACCTAAATCGCCAGACATGAACATTATCGAGCATATCTGGGATGCCTTGCAACGTGCTGTTCAGAAGAGATCTCCAACACCTCGCACTCCTATGGATTTGTGGACTGCCCTGCAGGATTCCTGGTGTGAATTGTCTCCAGGATACCTTCAGACATTAGTCGAGTCCATGCCACGTCGTGTTGTGGCACTTCTGTGTGCATGCGCACGGAGGGGGGCTGCACGATATTAGGTAGGTGTACCAATTTTTCTGGCACTTCAGTGTATGTATAAACTACCTTTAATTCATCTTTATTGTGTTTTTTATCTCGCGTCTCTTTTTTTTTAAATTTGATTTGATTTATAGGTTACAAAATTAACGAATGGCTTGAGGGGAACCTGTGAAAAACTTTAAAAATAGACTCTAGTCCCGCACTCCCCAAACAAATGGCAACAAAATATACAATATACGTAATAATTCCGATACCCACGTGTTTTAGCTCAAACTAGAGCTTTTTGTTATAGGAGAAAAAACGGCATCATCCTCAACCTAGATTTGAACTAGGGTCACTCCGTTGAGCCTTGAGCACTTTAACTGCTAGGCCGTCAAGGATGTGGAACGAAGCTCCTTTCTTCCATATATATACAGGTTATAAGATATTATTACCCTTCTCAGGGATAACACAATTGCCACATAGTGGTCAACACAGAAAAGCCTCCGGGGCGAGTTTTTTGTTTTTCGTGGGGAATAATTATACTTGACAAGTCTGACATCCACATTTTTTTGGCTCAGACTAGAGCTTTTTCTCCTATAACAAAAAGCTCTAGTTTGAGGTAAAAAACATGGATGTCGAAACTATATAATTATTTCCCATGGAAAAAAACAAACGCCCTGGGAGTTTTTCTGTGTTGACCACTATGTGGCAATTGCGTTATCCCCGAGAAGGGTAATAATATCTTACGAAATACATAATGATAGTAATGCAGAGACAGCTTTTAACTAGTCTCAGATTATTAGTATCAAAATGTAAGAGGTTCAAAATATTAATCAGAATGGTCAAGCAAAAAAGATTTTATCCTCATTCTGTATATTAAAAAGTTCTCAAGATGACCAATCTGACAAGAAATAGCATTCCAGCCTCTAGGTATAATAAAATCGATGTAGTAATATCAATAACTATTTCTAGACTGAATGAGAAGTAATCGAATCATACTGTGAATTGGGTATTTAGATTGTCTACACTGTAAATCAACCAAGTCCCTACAGAGAATGAGGTTGATTCTCTTATACATGAAAACAGCTAATCTAAACTGGACAAAATTATTATAATTCAAAATGCAAAAATAAGACTATGGGTTAGGTACACTAATTCTCAATTTAGATTACAGCATCCTGATGATCTGATTTTGTATTCTCTGAATTTTTTGTGTGTTGCCCGTACTAGTAAAAGGCCATATGATAACAAATAGAAAATGTTTTAACAGTTGAAACTTTATTCGACAAATTTCAACGCGTTTCGCACTGACTTTGGCCCTCCCTCGTCAGGAATACACTTCTGTCTGGTACGGAAATAAGCAATAAAGTGTTACCAATTCACGGATGGGTTGTGTTGCCGGTTAGATCTCATTTCTAGTTAAAAAGTTGCGATTAATGTTGATTGCCACTTCATCTACCAGTGGTGAAACGCTACATTGAATCAGGTGGGTTGATAGGCTAAGGTTGAAGAGTTGAAAGTAAGTTTCTCCAAGCTTGACTGAAGTAGGGAGTGGACTTGTGACATTTACAATGTCATCAGAGTGTTTTTGAATAAAAAACGCTTTGCTTGTAACACTTATGTCCACCTCTACCAATCGCTTAGAGAAACCTACTTTCAGTTCTTCAACCTTCGCCTACCACCCCACCTGATTCAATGTAGCATTTTACTGCTGATAGATGGAGCAGTAGTCCATTAATAGCAACTTTTTAACCGAAAATGTTATCTAACTAGCAACACAACCTATCAGTGAATTGGCAACACTTCGTTGTTTGCTTCAGTGCCAGACGGACATTTATTTCTGATGAGGGACGGTCAAAGTCCATCCGAACTGCATTGAAATTGATTGAATAAAATTTCAACTATTCTTAAAAATATTGTTTTTTCTATTTGTTATTTATTGTGCATAGTGCTACATCATCAGATTTAGGCCATATGACATTTTGATATGAGGTAATGTTGAAGATGTATAAATGAGCTTTAAGGCTTTAATATGTAGACAGACACAGACTCTACATAACATACATGCATAAAGTTCCAAACTGTCTGGCAGTGGTACCAAAATTTGTCTGGTGAGTTTTATGTCACAATAATAGGCAGTGCTGCCATAGCTGTCCTAACACGTTTGTAGTCCTTGAGCTTAATCACTTTTGGAGGCCCTTTTATCCAGGCCCGTAGGAAGAGGGGATAGGACAGGCCTGGCCTCCCCCTAAATATTTTGTGGCCCCAAAAAATGTTAATAAAATGGCAACTTTTTTTAATTCTGGCTCCCCCTAAGGTTCGGATGTCCCCCCTAAACTTTTGCGTTGGCTACGGGCTTGCTTTTATCACAAAATTACAAATTTCCAATTTTTTGCAATTAAAAAAAAAATACAACTTGGGCCTAGATTCCATTGATCCTCCCATTAAGATGCCTCTGATAATA
>QLNU02015360.1:726034-747664 GCA_006491805.2 Dysdera silvatica | reverse complement strand
TGTATACCCAATGGCATCCCATATCATCACTCGATGTTCTTGGCCCATGTGATGATGACAAAGGTGAGCTGGCAATGTTCATTCCCCTTAGTGTCTCCACATGTGGATACGGCCATCATGATGTACACAGAACCAGGCTTCGCCTGAAAAGATGATGTGACAGCACTCCTGCTCCCATGTTCATCGTTGAATGTACCATTGTAGGTGTGCATCTGTCTCTGCTGCAGTGTCAAGGGAAGTCGTAGCAATGTTCGCCATGCTGACAATCTGTGGTGGTGCAGACATCATTACGTTGTCCGTGCAGACACTAGTTGTCCTGAAAATGATCAAAGTTCCCGACTCAGGGTATGTGACATGGCCCGCAAGGCCTTGTGAATAGCATGACTGTTCCCTTGGGTGTTAGTGAGAAGTGGTCACTGAGATCTTGCAGGGCGTTCTTTATGACCCTCCTGGACCCATCGATTTGATCTTCTCAAGACAGTCATGTGATCTCGACCAATGCGAGTAGCAATAGTACAGAATGATAAACCACTATCCCAATAATTCTACCACGATCAAATTCTGATATGTGCTGATAAGGTATTCCTCCTCCTTACACGAGGCATAGTAAGACCTTTGTCCAGATAACCAACATGCTAATGTGATTTCCGTATAAAATCACCCGCTTTATGAACTTCTCTTTTATACAGACTGTTGGTGATACTACCCGTACTTGCTTTGCGAGCATGCATTGAAATGCTAGTTATTTGCATATCCCAGCATGTTGTGCCTTCTAAGCAAATTTTGCGTTTGTTACGTGCTGCTTTCATGGTGAAGCAGTTTTAATTGCCAGCAGTCTATATTACTAAAAAAGGATGTTTTATGGATGCATAGGCGTATGCAGAAGGTTCATGAGAAGGGGGTACAGGTTTGTAATGGATGGTTACAGAGCTACAACTCCATATATTCATATGTATATGAAAATTGCATCACAATGGCAGATTACAACCCTTATGTACGCATGGTCATTCACCTCCAAAAGAAATCTCTGGATGCACCCCTGGATGGATTTATCTGTTTTATTCATGTTTATATATTCTAGAAAGCAAAAGTAAGTTAACCTACACTTTTACACAGCATTAGAGACCAAAATTAGAGTAATCCTACACAAGTATTTACAAATACCCAGAAAAACTTGAGGATTTTAGCAAAAACTCAGCAAAAGCCTGGGGTTTTGGGGGAAAACCCATCAAAAACCTGGATTTTTTGGTGAAAAAACCATGTGGACTGGGTTTTTGTCCAAATACACAGATTTTTGACAACCCTGGTTCTTAGAGAACAGATTGTAAAACTTTTTGCAATTCAGTGAACCAGTTAAAATTATGCTTACTCTACTGCTTGTATATATGTATGAATGACGCATTTTGAAACGTATCTTCTTCAATGTTAAAATGTCGAAGGCTCTCCCTTTAGAAACTAACTCATTTGCAATTAAAATTAAAAGATTTAAAATGTTTTACTGTCCCAAAAGGAATTAATTTATTGGACATAGTATCTGTAACTTGCAAAGAAAAAAAGAAGTTGCTTATGTATTGATTAGTGATTTACAGTTATTAGAATGTTGGTACAGGTATCAAAATATGTTTTTTGGCACACCACAGGTTCTCCTTCAATCCTTGTCCCACAGTCTTGCCAAGCAACTCCTCTTCCATCTATGGTACCAGTTACTTATTGGTCTTCATGTTCTGTAACTTCATCGTTATTTCCCATTTATCAAGATCTTTCAAATGAAGTCAGTGAAAGTGATAGTTCATCTGCATCGGATAGGATTGTAGACAGTGATCATAATTTGATCATAGATATCCAAGAACAAGATGCCTGTGATGTTAAGCAAATATTATGAATATATATTTGTTATATTAATGATATTGCCTTATTTATATATTTAAGTTTTTAATGTTTTAAAAAATTATTTTATCAAATGCTTTACTATATTATCTATTTTAAAAATGCTTTCATATTTTGTAAAATATGTTTTTCTCACTCAAGATATAATCAAAGTTTGTTATGACACTGTGCAGGTCCATCCCTAGCCAGTAAACAGTTAGTTACTAATACTAGGTATGACCAAAAAAAAAAAAAATAATGTTGTGTTTTCTTTAACCTACGGCAGAAATGTTAAAACTGTAGGGTTTTCTGCCAGATATGTAAAGTTAGACTGTTGGATCTCATGACACATTTTTCTGATGTCTCTGATTATCTGTTTGATTATCTCATTGTTATATTTTAAACATAAGCAAAAACGATACTTTTTCTATAAATCATCTAAGAATAAAAGTGAATGAAACTTTGCCATTGTACTTTCAGATACAGAAACACAAGAAGCATGTTATTGTGTTTTTAATTTGTAATGTTTTAATTGTTTAAATGAGCCAAGAATTGGGAATGGTAGAGAGGTAATCACATTGTATATCTGTATAAGATGAATTTTTTGAGAGTGAGAAATTACTGATTTTTGTTCTCATGTGTATTCTCTTAGCTGACAAAATAATGCTATGGTTGACCAAGGCTTTTAACATAATTAGTAAAATTTTGGCACTGGTGGCAGATATGTGAAAAAAAATAGGAGCACTAAAAAAAAAGAAAGGAAGAAAATAAGTGAAGTAGAAGAATTAAAAAATGAAAATAAAATAGAGCAAAGATAACAAGAGGAAATTAGAAAAAGTGAGGGAAATGAGAAAGAGAGAGGATACAAATTAAAATAAAAGAGAAAGTTATAGAAAAAAAAGTAGAAGTGAAACTTAATAATGGCATAATAGTAAAAAAATTTCGCGACATTTCAAGAACTACTGTTCTCTTTATTAAGTGAAGTGTCAAGAAAATATGACCTATATTTATACCCCTAGTGTAATGATATGTATGTGATATCATGAGATACACTGCTTGGCCAAAAAAATCTTGTGCATTTAAATATTTCATTGGACCACTTTTAGCACAAATTACAGCACATATTCATCAGGACATTGTTTTCTATGAGTTTATGTAATGTCTCAATACTTATTTTCGGCCAGATTTGCATTAACATTTTGCCAAGACCCTTTGTTAATAAAGGATGGGTTGAATTACTCCTTAGATTCTTCTCTAGTATATTTATTCCACATACTTTCAATGGGCTTGAGTTCAGGGCTATGTGGTGGCAATTCACGTATGCGAATGAGACCTGATGATCTTCAACTTTGTCTTTTATAATTTGAGCTTGATGAATCTTCTCATTGTCATTCTGGAATATTCTGTAACCTTCAGGGCAGAGAATGTCCATTGATGGAAAAAGCTGGTCATTTAGTTTATTTACTCAGTTGACTTAATTTTACTGCTGTATAATGTTGCTGAGCTTAGACCTGATGAATAGAAGTAATTCCAGATCATAAACTTCCTCCTGAGGCTTGTACAGTATGTGAAGAGTTCAATGTTTCTCATGTGGTTCCTTTTCAACCTTGATGCGCTCATTATGTTGGAAGTGGGTAAATTTGTACTCATCAGACCACATGATTTTCCTCTATTGCTCAACAGTCTAATTTTTATATTTTTTGGCAAATTGGCATCTTTTTTCTGATTAATCTCACTGGCAAGCGATTTCTTTTTCACAATATTGTTTTGTGCAGAATGACTGTTGCTGTCCTTGCACCATAAAAATACAACCAACCAACCTGTATGCAACATAGTTGCTTAATCTTATTCTTTGTATTCTCATCTTATTTTGCAAGTAGAAATGGTCTTGCTACCACTATTGAATATGGTTTTGAGTTCTGAGGGTGATTTTTTGTGATTTGATTTCGCTAAATGTTTGAATGATCTTTTGTCAAGATTATGACTGCTATTTGACCACATATTTTCTGTAAAGCTGATGGTTTACTGCCATTTTCCCCAAGATTTATAAGGTGCTGAACAGTTTATAATGTGGTACCAGTGATTTCAGCAATCTCCTTGGAAGTTTTCTGTCCTTGACCCAAGCTGATATTTTGCCATTTTTTGAACTCTAAAGACTTTTCAGCGACTCTGTATAACGTCTTCAGTCGCGATTGCTTTGAGATAATCAGCTGCATGCTTATCCAGTTACATTTAAAGATTGCATTGCATGCAGAGTTATACAAATTTTTGAAACGTGTAATCAGTTATTTCCTCCTCAGTATTTGCATGTTTAAAGTCAGACTGCAATTTTTTTTGGGCCAGCAGTGTATATGGAATGTGAGGTATAGCAGCTCTAGAACAGTTCATATTCATGCTTATAAATCTTTTTAGAATGAGGGGCCTGGCATAAACGTGAGTGTGAGAGGAGGAGATGGGAACATTTAGATGGAACTTGTAGAGAGTGGCTGGAAGGAGTGGAGGCTTTAGCCTCTGTGGACATGTATGTAGAGAAAGGAATGATAACATATCCCTCCATCTACCTTTTGGAGTTGTATGATGTATTTAGCTATATGATGTACTTCATGCTGTGTATATTAGATGTTAACCCAGAGAGCAAATAAAGGTGGTTTCGCTATACAGCAGTTGATCATTGTACTTTTTTTCTTAACACCATTGTGTTGTCACAGTCCTACAATAATAACAGGAATATGAATCCATGTCCTAAAACAAGTCTGTTGACTGTAGAGCACTTGTGATTTCTTATTAACTTTTGAATATGGTGTATTAATGTCATAGAAGAACGCACATATTCGTGACAAACGGAGGCAGTTGTGAAATTTGAACTCGCTCCTCCAAAGGGAATAGTGACATTACACCAAATTTTGTCTTTCAAAGAAGTCACATACTTAGGTTACCACAAAGCAGTCTTACACCCAGGTTTTTCTTGAACTCTCATCCTAATTTTTCCTCATTTTCTTGGAAAATTTTGCCTGAAAGCATAGGTTTTGAGATGTTAATGGTCCAATTTTTTAGTCTAAAGGTCTTCCAAGGCTCAAGAAAAAGTCTACAGCAACAGGAAGTAATATTTTTATTAAGGACCTTAGCAGCATTACAATCAAGAGCAGATTCTGTAGTGGTGCAGTGATAATGTGTTTGTTTAGTATGCCTTTATCCCACGTTTGACTCTCAACGGTGGTAAAAAAAGAATGCTTACTGAATAAGTGTTCACTGTTGGGGGTGGGGGGTTGATTCCCTAGGCTATAAGAGGTTCGAATTCTTTGAAAAACTGTAGGTTTCAGTGCAGCATGACCCTTGCTGTCATTGTGCCGTAAAATATACACTCAAGAGCATTAGACGTCTCACCTCTCTCCACGTCGCAACAATATTCCCTTTTCCTCTTATAAACAATTCTTCCTATCTCATCAGTGTATAGTCTGTCATTTTTTAGTTCTGACAATGTTGACGGACATGATGGATAAACTCTAGACTTTAAATAGCCCACAATCACAAATCAACTGGCACCAAATCTGGTGACCAAGGAGGCCATAGGATCTTGCAGTGCCAACTGTTAAGTCTACCTTTACTTAAGATGTTGATCAGAAGTCTTTATTGGAATTGTGATGTAAAATGGTGTCCATTCCGCACAAATGTTATTGTAGGAATCACATTTTGTTCTTGCACAGAGGACACATCTTGCTTAACATTTCTGCAGGATTGGAGCATCAGCCTGCATTGTAATTCCAATGAAGGCGTTTCTAATCGACATCGTTGGTAAAGATGTGTAGTCATGAGTATTGTCACTTGCTGGATTAGTGCCATGTTTCGTGATGAAGGTCATGTTGGACACCCATTAGTATAATACACAAATTGAACATACAGTAGATATTTTCATTTTGAAGGTTTAAACTGCCACCTATCAGTGAGTTCTAAACTGAAATTTTTTATTCTGTCAAAATAAAGCCCATATCCAAACAATACTTACAGTGCAAACCATACTTCGATGTGATGATTTTTTTTCTGGATTTTTTTACAGACTTCTAGTGGACTCTGTATGTATTCCCTGATGTATAATTCCATGAAAATAAGTACTTAATACAAATTTTGAAAAATCTGCAACTCACTGAAATTTTTTTATTGCAGTTACTTTAGAATTTTAAGAACATAATTCATAGAGATTGAAAAAAAAAGATATACATAATGAAAAAGATAATAGATCATTCAAATCTTCAGAATTTCAATTAATAGCGATAGTAGATTTATATGAAATACAATTTGAGATTAGGGGAGCATGATTGAAACTTGGAACATGTGTGTGTGTGTCTTACAAGGGAACCTCGCGAACTGTCAGAGCTCGATTTTTCTGAATTTCGGTTTATAGGCCAATATGACCGAGTAAATGAAAGATCCAAAATCAAATTTGGCCCAATCGACCTGGGGGTCCAGCCACGGCCCACTAAGAATAGAGCTCACCCTACAATGATGCTTCGCTACACGACAGGTGAAAACAGTGTTTTGGCGTGCTGAGCAAGCATTAAGCGCCGAAAGTTTTACTGTGAGTTACTTTTATTCATGTTAGAAGTTTAGCTTTCTACGTCTTGTAGAAGTGAAGTCCTGGCGCATCGGAAAAGCTGAGGTTCCTTTGCAAATAATTTTAGAGGCACTTTCCAAAATCAATTAAAATTATTTACCGCTGCAATATTGACATATGAAACTGATTTGAATTAGGAATATGGAATATTTACATATGAAACTGATTTGAATTATGAACATGGAGTATTTATGTATGAAAATGAATTTATGTAGATATGAAAAAAAAATTGAGGTCCCTAACTGCTGGGGTTACCAGAGTTATAACTGCGCTCTTGGCTATGATGAACTTAAAACACTTAGATGAAAATCAATAAAAAAATGAGAAAGCATAATAACTTTGAGCAATGACTGCAACAAATGAATGAACTACCATCGCAGTCCATTTCGTGACACACTTGGTCCGTGAAATTAAAACAAATTTCTTGCACATTGAAGAATTTTTCAGGCTTTGGTATCGGGTACGTTGATTTCCACCAAGCATAGATTATCATATTACGGAATTTTGGGGAAGACAGCTGATTGTGAATGAGCGAGCACAATTTTATTATGTTATTCCTTTTTGATAAGCTTACATGACCATAATAATGCAAAAGACAAAATCGTGTTAAGCGTTTAGCGAAATATTTCCATTGAAGAAAAAAATATACGTAGTATGGCTGTATGAGTGCTATCCCTCCAGGTGGTATAATCATCAATTTCGATTGCTCTGAAAGACTGGCTTGACTAAATGCATTATCAAATATATTTTCGTCCATTTGACCTGTCCACGAATCCATAATTAATAGAACTTTTGATGTTACGTTCGGTTTGAGTACTTCGCTGAGGAACACCTCATGTACTTCGGTAAAGGTTTTACCACATTTGGAACATTCCAGAATAACATTAGGAGATTAAATAACTTTTCCTGTACCCGTGGATCGAATACACCCTTTGGTTCCTGATGGATGAGCAGAAATTGTCGCAATAATTGTCCAGTAGCAGAAATGACAGGTTCAATTGTTACGGAATGGGATATGGCGTGAGAAGATTGAATGGTACTTGGAGTGTGATTTCCCTCTTAATCGACAGAGTGCGCGTAGATGCCAGATCTTTAGTGAATCCGCTGTGGTCAGTGTTTAAAACCTCATCAAAAGGATAGTTGCTCATTGCATCTGTAACTATGTTGACGAATTCTATAGCTCTATCTTCCAAAGCCGTTGTGTGCATAGTACGTACAGGCATAACGAATTTGGTGACTCTTCTACTTGTTATGCCACGCTCTTTTATTAAAATTTTAATAGAAAAGCATCACTTGCGCTAAAGTTTGTGAGATTTTCTCTCATTGCAATGTTCAGAAACCATAACTTTAAATCGGCATCGTGAACTGTTAATAAAACATGTTCCCGGGCATTTTTAAACTTCTCAAATACTTCGTCTTTCATCCGTAACAGTTTTTCACATCTTGTACCCTGGGAAGCAACATAATCCCGAAAGCGATAAATTTGTCGACGTGAAAGCGTGTTGTCTTTAAAGCGATGCTGTATGCTTTTCAAGGAACGTAGTTTTCCTGACCCACTCCATGGAAATTCTTTTCATGTCTTCTAATGTGTAAGTTACGCGTGACGGCAAATTAGTTTGTTCATCCCATTCCTCATCATTCATTTCATTATCCTGTATTGCATCATACTTCATTCCATTTAAACAAATATCAAGTATATTCTCGTCATTCATTTCGTATGTTAACCCACTTATCAAAGTTTTGGCAAATGTAAATATTTCTTTCTCAATATCCATCTTATAATCTGATACAAAATCGGCTTGCTTTGTGTATTTTTCACAAACAACGCGAAACAAGTATGTTGATATGGTGGAAAAGGAAGACATGGTGACAAATAAGGCTTGAAATTCCACGCTTTCCAACAAAAAAATTAAAAATGTCAAAAATAATGAAGTTACAGGCAAGTGATGATTGCTACTGATTTGAAAATTGAAGGATCGCGTCTTATTTATTCAAGACTGATTTACGTACCAGGCAGCTTTTTCGAGTTCTTCGCCAAAAATGATCTCAAAATTTGTCAGTTATAAAAAAGTAAGGTAAACACTTCAAATATTTTTTACTTTTACACTAGAAAACACAATGTATAATTATTTCAGGTACAACTAAAATGACTATTATAAATATGTGCTATATTTTATTCATATGTGTTATTTTTTTCCTACGATAATGTTTGGCGTTTAATGCTTACCCAGCACGCCAAAACACTGTTTTCATCCGTCATGCAGCGAAGCATCATAGTAGGGTAAGCTCTATTTTCAGTGGGCAGCGTTTAATGGTATTTGCAAGGACCTCAGCTTTTCCGATCGCAACTGGACTTCACTTCTACAAGCATAGAAATTTAAACTTTTAACATGAATAAAATAACTCCCAACAAACTGTTGGCGCTTAATGCTGGCCAACACGACAGAACACTGTTTTCACCTCTCATGCAGCGAAGCATCATCGTAGGGTGAGCTCTATTTTCAGTGGGCCGTAGCTCGACCCCCAGGTCGATTGGGCCAAATTTGATTTTGGATCTTTAATCTACTCGGTCATGTTGGCCTATAAACCGAAATTCATAAAAATCAAGCTCTGATAGTTCGCGAGGTTCCCTTGTTAGTTAAAACTGCTACTTTAGTAATTTTTTGCATGGGATTCACTGGTTTTGATGATTGAAAAAAAATATGTCAATAATTCCGAGTAAGGACATTTCTTCTTATAGCAAATCTCTGATTGATTAAGTTACTTCTTACAGCTGTAAGAACCTTAAACCTGCATTTAAAATTTGAGTCATCTATCTTGAAATGTCATAATTGCAATTTTCTTGAATTCATTAACATATATATATAGTTTATTTAGATGATTAATCCATGTAATTGAAATCTTTTCTTTTTAGAAATCATAAATATGTTGTTAATGTGCAAAAATGGCTGAATAGCTGTCTTTTCATTTTTGTATTCTTATGGGTGTGGTTGTAATACAAATATATAAAAATGTATATATGTAATATATCAGTGGTATGAAAAGGCTTGTACTTCCCACTGGGTAGCAAAATACATTGTTCCGTTTAATGCCAAATCATATGATATGTTAAAAAACTACCTGAGCCTCTCCACTACATGATTTTTGAATTGCTCTGTCCCTGTATCTACTTGAAATTTCTTGAATGCAGCTTTCTTCGATCATAATTAAATGTGGCCTTCCACCATGAAAACATTCCCCACCCCTGAATTAGACAAAAATCTGCTCCATTTTTAAAACATATAATTTTAAATGTAAACATGCAATGTTATTGCAATTCTTTTCAATTTTCTTATATATTGTAGTTGGATTGGGATGTTAAATTTTAATTAGAATAGTGATCAAAATTTGCTTGCTTTTTTTTAATTGTGCAACAAATAACATATGCTCTGTATTATAATTTTCATACTGGTTTAAACTTTAAAATTATTAATTGAAAAAAAATTGCTTTGAATTTGAGTTATAAAGAAATTATATCAAAACCAAAACTTCCAGCTATGTTATTTAATTTTAACCAACATGATAATCATTGACAGGGTATCAGAACCTTCATGTTATAACTTACCTATTCCATATATATGTGAAAAAGTTATCTGAATACAAGAGGCTGTTAAAAAATTTGGGATTGTGTATCAATTAATTTACAACTTTGCAAGGCAGACAAGTTCACTGTTAGAGGTCATTGCCTGCAAACCTAGTGAGTCAGTATGCATCTGAATTTGTGTCACACATGCTTTTGTGACTATATATTAGAACTGTTCTTTGTCCTTTTGTCTATTTTCCTATGTTGTTTGTTTCTACAAGATTAGCATTGGCCCCATTCTGACCCTTCCTTTTTTCCTCCTTATGAGTCTTTATACTTCACCTTTGCAGCAAAAGATTCTTTATTTTCAATTTTAGGTTTAACACTTTTAGAAAACTTATTTATTTTTTATTATGCCACAAATTCGTACTTTTTTTATTAATAAATTGTTAACTAATTTAACACTGTTATAGTAATTGCCCATGTAAACATGGTACAATAATAAAAAGTTGTCAATGTACATGCATACATAATTGAAATACCTTGCAAATATAAAAAGATGTAAACTCACAAAAATCTCGCCCCGGAGGCTTTTCTGTGTTGACCATATTTGGCAATTGTGTTATCCCTGCGAAGGGTAATAATATCTTACATCTTTACATATGGAGAAACAGAGCGTTGTTTCCTATCCTCGTTCGTCTAGCGGTCTAGGACGCTCCGGACAAAACGGAGGGACCCTGGTTCGAATCCAGGATGGGGAAAGCGTCTCTTTTTCTCCAAAAAGAAAAAAGCTCTAGTTTGAGCTATAATCTATACGTGGGTGGCAGAAATTATTGTATAAAAAGGTGTAATTTTGTTAGTGAATGTATTAATGTTGGTCACTAGTTTATGAATTGATAATTTATAAATCAGTAATTATAAATTATATATGTAAAATCAGCAATTAAATGTGCATCATTAATTATATTAAATTTTACTTTTATTGAACTATTACCTAGTTGCATATATGTTATCTTTCACTTGAGTGGGATAGATCTAGGGATGGCCCTTGTGCTATGTCATACAAATGTAGGTAAGCACCTATTGAGATTTAATCGTTACTTCCATGTTAAATATCTTAAAAAAAGGTTATGTTATATTTTGTAAGCATGATGTAAAATGTATTGCTTCCAGCTTGCCATCATTCCAGTTTTTACTCTATTGTTTTATAAAATAAATTAGCATTTTATTTTTTACTTCGTTTTTTCCTGTTTCTACAATACTATTATGCAAACCGTTGTAAATATATATTAATTTATTTCATTTATTTGTATGTAATTTTCAGCACATAATCAAAACATTTGTCTGTATGTATGCATTTAGATTTGCATTTTTTTTAAAGCTGAATAAAGAAATATTAACTCACAAACACAGCATTTTATTTTCCTGATTTGCTCTGTTATGAAAGCACTTAATAATTTGTCTAAAGTGAAGTCACGTAGAAAGTTTTATGCATAAAGAGCACTCACATTTTATTCACATTTAGTTTTTCCTTTGAATGTCTTTTCTCTTAATTTTTGATGCCGGTGAAATTTTTTTTTCCAATGTTAAAAAAGAAACTGAAAACAACGAAGGACATGTAAAAAGACAGTATTCTCATATAGTAAAATCATTAATTTATTTTGCATTTAGTCAGGGATGGACTGGATCATCCAGTTATCACAGGGTGAGCCTTATCAAAAATAAATTGCTTAGTGGGCTAAACCGAAAAAAAAAAACCAACAAAAAAAAAAACTGTATGTGAAGAAGAGTAATACCTTTTTTCGAAATATTTTCGAAAAAACTTTATAGTAAAAATTTATCCTAAGCACAACATAAGACCCCAGTGTTCTGTTGTTTATGTTAAGCAAGGCTGCCAGGTATTTCAAAAATTTGAAGCCTTCTTATAAATCAAAGGAGCCAAACGAAGCCAACTACAATATGATATAATAATCTTTCTTGACGTTACTGGGTTGCGAAAAAGATATTGAGTAAAGTGTTTTGCAAGTTCATTTAAAAATATAGATGAAGATAAATGATAAAATAGTAAAGAAAGATACCATAGACAGGAATAGCCCTGTGTTGATACTTTTTCCCCTACTCTTTAATCCTGTGGATTTTAATATCATTTCTAATTTATCTATTTATCAATTTCATTATTTAAAACCAATAGCATATGTTTTTAAATTTTGTTTTGAAAATTCAAATTACTAAATAAGATTTAAGGTCCCTCTTAAATCAAGTTTGGTTCTAAAGAGCTAATTTTAGTCACTTCAGTGATAAGCAGGGTCAGTGGCGGTTCTAGACAAAAAATTTGGGGGGGCACAAATTCTTGCCTATGTGCAATGGAGTCGTTTAAATTTGTTCGTTATAATTAAAAAATAAAATCTGGTTATATTTGTGGGTTATGACCCCCGGCTCTAGCCTAGAACTGCCATTACGCAGGGTGCCGTGTTACAAGGGTGAAAGAATGGGGGTTCTCACAAGATTTGTTTACATACAGCATTTACTTTTAGAATATTTTATAGCTATACTCTTCCCTGTTTGTTACATACTTGGGGCCTATTAGGATATTCACGACTTAAAGTCGTCGCCACACCGGCAGCTTTAAGCCATTCTAATTTCATGGGATGGTCCCTTAGTTTTTTTGATAACAATGAAACATTGCCTGACTTTCTCTAATTATGGTCTGTTATTGAGGCTTAGTATTAGAAAAAAGGGAAATGATTTGAAAACTAGAGCCGGAAACATAAGTGTTCTTTTGGTTCACAAATACTTCCTGCCATAAAAGGAGGGTTATTGTATTTGATCAATTAGTTAAACTTCGTTAGGTACCACAAAACGAGAGTTAATTCAAGCGTGACAACTTATATATGTTCCATAAATGAAAATTTGAATGTTGAAAGTGGATCAGAATTGTAAAGTATTCCAAGAAAAATTATAAAACAGGTAATGAAAAGAAAAAAAAGATTTGGAGGGAACGGCCACAGATTCAAAGCAAACTCATTTGTTTCAAACCACGAAAAAATAAAGCAATTAAAACATCGCCGATAGCTCATCTATATCATCCTCAACTGCTTCAAGCTATGGTTATCAATCTCAAGGTATTTTTTTCTTTTATTTATAGCAAATTTGTTCAGGCATGCATTTTAATTTACAGTTGGCCCCACTTAAACCGATATTGACGGTTCCAGAAAATGCTATAGGAGTAAGTGGGATATTTGATTATCCGAGGAAAGAAATACAAAGCTACATGTGTACATAAATGTCCTAGTACACACATAATAAACACGAAATAGTATTGAAAAGAATAATAATATATTCATAAAAGAAAATATTAATTCGTATCTATCTGTTTTTTAACAAAAGAAGAATTGTGCTGTTGTGGCTTTAATTGTGTGTAAGTTTGAAACACTTTTGCCATTTTGATTTTTGTTATTTTATTTTTTTACTGCATCTACAATTTTTAGTCTGATAGTCACATAAACATACCGTCGATCTGAAAAGAAATCCTCCCGCAACACGATAATACGATGACCAGCGACAAATGGTGAAGGTCAGACTATTTGATCAGAAATGAAGGGATCCCCTCACTCTCAGTTCTAAGAAGAAAAGGGAAGACAAGGGACTTATACCACTATAACACAAGGCCATGTACACGGTAGGGAAACATTAAAAATTCTCCAACTACAGGCTGGAGAGGACCCGTTTGCAAATGCGAATTTTCTTTTTCATGTTCTTTTCCTTGTTTGAGCACTGATTTTCAAGCTAAGATTGTCGTCTTCGTTCGATTACTCGTTAAAGTGGAGGGGAATAATTTTGGTTTTAATAGATTTTATTCTTAAAAACTGGGTATTCGATTATACGCAACTTAAGTGGAGCCGACTGTATTTATTTTATCCATATTTTATCCACACTCATGTACAAAAGTTAAAGATAATGGGGAATTTCATAAAAGTGGTACAATATATAGGTCCCCTATAGGCGTCTTTTTGAACTCATTAATTTTTTTTCACAGAATCTTTTTTTCCATGTCGTAAATATTTTACTTACCAAATTTGGTGATATTTTAATAGCTCTGAACAGAGGAAGTTTAATTATAACTAGTTTGTACACATTGTGCCGTAATATTAATCATAACTAGAAAATGAAATGTGTCATCCTCTCTAACTTAACTCTATAAAATGAGCATTACTGAACATTGTATGTTTTCCCCACAGGATTCGAAACTGAGTTGAGATCAGTAATTTCATTAACGTTCAAAAAGTTGACTGAAGTGAGCCAATCCGCCCCTTTATATAGCACTGAAATCAGGATACGTAATTAGGAAGCAGGTGGAAAAGTCACTATCATGTTTTATTATATAAACTGTTTAAAATCTTGGGCAAGTCTTAATTTTTTACTTGAATTAAGATTAAAATAAAATAGATGGTGGTAATAAAAATCATAGCATATTCGGTAGAACAACTCGCAGAAAGAAAAGAATTTGCGGAAACCTGGTGGGGCGTGAGCCCACATCTCTTCTTTGCTGGAGAAGTGCTTTAACCTCTAAGCTATAGGTGACCCGTAATTCTTCTTCCTACGAGCGTATTTAAGCTTCTCATTGTGAACTGGTCATTCTAGTATATTTCACTGTTCAAGGAAATAAAACACGAGGCAAAGTAAGCTTTTATTAACCCAAAATTACAGTATTTATTATTTACAAGAATTCTGGTTTGCATTACTTGTGCTATCCCAACTTCATAGGTAACTATGAATTCATGTAGATCAGTGGCTCCCAACCTGGGAGTCGCCGCAACTTTTTTTATAAGAAATTTCATACCAAATGTTTCCAACCCTTTTATATTTCAACATGGCTACACAGACTGCAATATTCTACTAATGGTTGTTAACTTTATATCTATAATATACATTAATATATATAATTAATATAATATATATAATTAATATAATATATATAATTACTATAATACATATAATAACTATAATACATATAATTACTATAATACATATAATAACTATAATATATATAATTAATATAATATAATTTTCTTTATTCTGCTAAAAGTGCTTTTATTATTCAAATGTGTCGGCGGCGAACAGATGGAGTCATAGACTATTTGGTTACTATATAAAATTGGGTTATAGATTACTTGGCAACTATAAAAGGGTGTCATGACTTGAAAAAGGTTAGGAAACACTGATGTAGATCATAGAAGAAAAAAATAAATATATTTTTTTTATTTAACCATATAAGTTCGAAAATACGATTTAGCATTTCCAAAATTGAATTATAGAGCAGTATAGAATACAGACTACAATGCAATCCAAGATTTGTTTAAGTTACAAAATAATTTGTACTACATTAGCTTCCATATACTTTCTTGGTTAGTTCACCTCAAACATTTTCAATAAGTTTCATATCCAGGCTGGCCAACTGGAATTTACATATTATTTTATTTAAATCAGCAATTTATCGTTTAAGCCATATGGATGGATGCGTAGGTGCTATAACCTCCCTTCCTTTCCCATTATGATACAATTCTATATTGGATGGAAGAAATAATTATATAAATTTAATTTGGCACAGTTACATTAAAAAAACAAGCCTAATTCCGATCAACATAACAGTGAAAGAAGTCGTTACCTTATGATGATGATAGCCACATGCTATCGAAACAGCTGTTATTTTTTTAACGAAATTGCGTCGAAATAAGTTTTACAATTAATAAATTTGACACATGTTTTTTAGCTTGTACTAGAGATCTTTTTTTTTTTGTATGGAGGGAAAAAGGAACATCGTCCCCGTTCTGGAGTCGAATCAGGGTCCCGCGTTGAGCCCGGAGTGCCTTGACCGCTAGACCAACGAGGACAGGAACAAAGCTCTCTTTCTCCGTATATAAGGATGTAAGATATTATTACCCTTCTCAGGGATAACACAATTGCCAAATAATGGTCAACACACAAAGCCACCGGGACGAGATTTTTGTAAGTTTTTCGTGGGGGATTTTTATTACAATTAATAAATTTTACACTCACGTTTTTTAGTTCAAACTACAGTTGTTTTCGTTTAGGAGAAAAAGAGATCCCGTCCGCATCCTGGATTCGAACCAGGGTCCCTCCGTTGAATCTGGAGTATCTTGACGGCTAAACAAACAAGGGCAGGAAAAATGCTTTTTCTCTCCATATATAAGGATGTAAGATATTATTACCCTTCACAGGGATAACACAATTGCCAAATAATGGTCAACACAGAAAAGGCTCCAGGACAATATATATATATATATTTTTTTTGTGGGATAATATGAAGGGTAATAATATCTTACATCCTTATATACGGAGAAAGAGAGCATTGTTCCTGTCCTCGTTCGTCTAGCGGTTAAAACACTCTGGGCTCAATGGAGGGACCATGGTTCGAATCCGGGATGAGGACGGCGTCTCTTTTTCTCCTAAAACAAAAAGCTCTAGTAGAGCTAATAAACGTGGGTGTCGGAATTTTCACGTATGTCCAGATACCCTTTCTAAATAATGAATTCATTCAGATATACATGCTCCGAGGGTTGTAGGCGCCCGGGGCGAGATTCCTTACGGCGTCCCTTCACACGTATGGCCCCCTTCCCATCTCCCAAATCTTCCAACTAAGCTTTTAATAATCGACTCAACATTGAAAATTTTTCACTTTTCAATAGGCACATTTAAATGCTTACTTTTAGTAGTCATATAGCCATTGAACAGAAAATAGCCCTAAGTAAAATTAGGGAGTTAAAGAGTTGGGGTAGAAGTAAAAAAAAAAAAAATCTCAATATGATTTGTAGTTTTAAAGAAAATCAATGCATTTCAAAAAATATGGTATATTAATATAGTGCTGAACGAAGAATTAAAGTATAGAATAAAACTAATAATGTTAAGGTATTATTACCCTCCGCAGGGATAACACAATTGCCAAATATGGTCAACACAAGAAAGCCTCCGGGGCGAGATTTTTGTGAGTTTTCGTGAGTTTTTCGTGGGGAAAAATTGAAAACTCACAAAAATCTCGCCCCGGAGGCTTTCTTGTGTTGACCATATTTGGCAATTGTGTTATCCCTGCGGAGGGTAATAATACCTTAACATCTTTACATACGGAGAAAGAGAGCGTTGTTTCCTGTCCTCATTCGTCTAGCGGTCCAAGACACTCCGGGCTAAACGGAGGGACCCTGGTTCGAATCCAGGATGGGGAAAGCGTCTCTTTTTCTCCAAAATTACACAAGCTCTAGTTTGAGCTGTAATTAATACGTGGGTGGCAAAAATTATTGTATAAAAAACTAATGATATGTAATGTTATTTGACTTCACAGCCAAATGCAATATGTTAAACATCTAAAGGAATCTTTCTGGCTTTGGCACTTGCAAAAGATTTTAAAATTTGTTTAAAGTCCAACTTTTTGGCTTCCTCGTTTGCAATTGCTAAAACTGCCAGAGCACTGTCTCTACTCGGTCCTGGTCGATCTGAGGTAAGTTTTTATTAGTTTTAATTTGCTAAAACTTCGCTCGGTACTTGCAACTGTGATAGGCACAGTCAATAGTATGCGCAATGATATCGGCAAGTTTGTAAACAGATCCTTCTGGTCGTTGGATTTTATTTTCTGCAGTACCTTGATAGGAGTTATTACCTCATCTTCGTCATGAATAACAGTTCCGATGTGAAAAATTTCATTATATAATTCTTTTCCGTTAATGTCACTAACATCGTTAGTAGTCAGAAAATTTTGAATTTTTTGACAACTTTTCTTGAGGTCTTCTTTTTCGGGCAGCTTGTTCATACTGTAAAAAAACCCATGTACGTTGTGGTGATTTTTCAGTTGAGCTGATTGTTCTTTAAGAAATGTAGAGATGATGACGACAACGGTCAGGAATACTTCTCTTCTAAACAAATCTTCTGGAGAATCCATAATTTCACCAGAGCCTTCATATGAAAATTGATTTTTCATACTTCTGCGCCTCTTTATTGGAAAAGAAGGCTCCATTTCGATTTCTTCGACAATTTCCTTAGCAGTTATTATTGAACCAGTTAGATCCTTCTCACTGAAAGCTTTAAGAAAATTTTCAAATCTCTGGAGCAGTTTCATTGTTGATGGGATATCAGTTTCTTTAGCTTTCAAAGTTTTGTTTACCAGATTCACTTTAAATAAAAGATCATGTCAAGCAATCAAACTGACCGGGAAGGAAAAGTGTTTCATGTGATTTACTAGTGCTTGGGTCTCTGACATTGTTATTGTGTCATCCATACTTTCTGACAGTTCCATTAACGCTTGCCTGATCTCAGCATATTGGTACTTAACAGCTTGAATGGACTAGATTCGTGCTTCTCAGCTCATTTCACAAACTTAATTTAAAGATAGGGATTTGACATGTTCACTGATGATGATATAACGCTTTGTCGATCTAGCAAAGATCGTATAAAAATGCTGAAGGACTCCAAAAAGTGAGATCGATTTGACTGATAACTTTGCAATGTTAGAAATTACTAGGTTTAAAGTATGGCTACTATACAAGGAGTAAAAGCCGCTCTAGGACATTCTTTCAACACACGGGGCTGAACACCTTCATTGACTCCAGCCATATTGGCCCCATTGTCATAGGCTTGACCACGCCAGTCATTCATATCCAGATTACATTCTTCAATTTCTTCAATCAGCAACTTAGTAAGAGCTTCTCCTGTAGACTCTTTAGCAACTTTGTACCCAATAAAACTTTCTTCAACCATTAGATTTTCATCAATATTTCCTTGTTCAAACACATAACGAATTGCGAGAGAGATTAGATCCTTGTGGTTTATATCCGGTGTACTGCCCATAATGACAGGGAAGTACTTGGATTTTTTTTCTTTTTTTGACAATTCCTTGTTTTGCAATTCCTTGTTTTTTAATTCCTGAGAACTACCACTTTGTACCTGTCCTAAATGGTACATCATTACACTATCAAATTGCTCCAAAAGTTTTACTAAGGCTAGAAAGTTGTCATTGTTCTTTGTGAAAAGCGTCAATGGTGAACCTCGAAAAGCAATATTATGTTCTGCTAAGTACAAGGTTATCGATACAAGACGTTTTAATACCTCTTGCCATCTTTCAGTTTCGGTGTGAATTTGAGTCAACAATTCATGTTCGATGGAAATATTCCCTTTCAAGCGAAATTCCACTTCATGCAACTGCGTCATATATTTAAAATATTCTGGGGTGATTTCATGGGAACGAAGTCAGTTTGCAATGTGCTTCCAACCATTCATTCCTGGTTTTTGGCCAAGGTGTGATTTAGAGTTGGGATCAAAAATACGATACCAAAAGCAATATACCGAGTCATTAACGAAGGAATAAATCAACCACCGGTGCCTTACCCTTTCGCCGTTTACAGCACATTGATACTGAAAGTCATTGGAAAAATGCCCCCTTTGATCATCCTTTGGATATTCATTATCAGTTTTAGTTAGAGGTAGCGGTCCTTTTAGAACAAGTTCATCTCTCTCCCCCTTTTTAAGGCATTCCGGCCAAGTTGAGGGATCTGCTGTAAGACATTCAAACCTGCTGCTACCATCCGCAGATACGTTTTGCAAAAGTGTGTCATTTGATGCATGTAGAATGACGTTAGCAGTAGTGTCAGAAGAGGATGTTACTGTGATGATGTCATTGGATTCAGAAGTCTTACCCAACTGTATTAAGCTTATTTCTGTTGACGGGTCAATGCTTTCATATTGTGTTGTAAGTAAGCTTATTTCATTTGAATTACTCACGACTTTAGAAACAACAGCTGAGGAACAAGTTGCAGGGGAAAAGTAGGTTGTCAGCTTCGGCACTGTTTTTAATAATGCTGTGTTCGATGCTTCCTCGTCTTGCGCTAACTTGCGTCTTTACGCTCCAAAGAGTTTTTTAGACATAGTGAATGGTATACTGGCAAAATATTTAATTTGTATATACGTGCTGTTGCAGAAATTCTTTTATTTGCACGGGTAAGTCACTACACAAACTGGGGCGGTTTCTTAGATCTGACTGAGAACAATGGAAATCCTTAACTCTTCATTGCACATATTCACAAGACGCACAATAATTCAACAATGACGATGATTACTGATATTTACAAGAATTTTTAAAGATGATGATTTCTAGTGTTCTCAAGTATTTTACAAAGACAACTCTCGGAGCAAAGGGCTTTGTACAGCCACTATTAAGTTCAAATCATAAAATTCGCTACTCACTCGTAACAATGATTTCACAAGCACAATTGCCGGGATGGCAAGATGTTGGTTTGAAAATAAATGTTCTCAATCACAATGCTTAAACACTTAGAAACAAGACTAGACGAGTTGACAAATACAGTTCACAAATACTTACAATAAACTTCACAAATAATCCACGTAAACTTTTCAGCGAAGGCAAATGTTCCCGTAACAATAGCTATTCTGCTAGGTCAAAGTCTTCAGATGAAAATGGCGTCAAATATCTTCATCTCTGGCTCTCTCTCTTCCAATCCATACGGGGAAGCTTTAAATAGCTTATAGAGAACAATCTGGACAGAATGAGCGCTACTGCTTTCTTGAAATCAGTAGAATTTTGCAGAAACTAATTTCACCTCGGACGAGTCTTTTCCCACGTAATTGGTCAAGGCTCGCGCCAGAACGGGCGACGGGTAGGGAAGAGGAGAGGGCGCGACAACCGACTTTCAATAAATCATCAGCTCGTTGGCAATGACAGCGAACATGTTTCGCTACCAGAGGGATGGAGGCAGAGGGCAGAGGGGGGTACTGTTTCCAAGGGCACAATTCGCTGTCCAATAAGCTACTTGCATGTTCTGTAAATAGGTCCTTCATGTTCAAGTGTTCTATTCGATTGTTAATTCCACGGTATTGGAGTTACGAAAAGAATTGGTATAACAGTTAGCCACTTTTTTTAAAATAATTTTCTCCCGGTAAATTAATGTTACCCGATTGTGAAACCCAATATTTTGCGGTGGCGCCCCCTCAGGCTGCGGTGCCTAGGGAAACCACCCGACTTCCCCCACCCTTGGGGCAGCCTTGCTTAAATGCCAAAGCCATTCATTGCGACGATCCAGTTTCTCGAATATTACATAAATTAATTACAACTGTTTTTTCATTGTTATGAGGAACCTTATGGAAACCCAATAGCGAATCTTTAGATCCTTTCGAATGACACTGTTGAACACAACAGTTCATGTTACTTCTTGTTTGTTTTCCCACCATTCATCTTTCTTTTCTCCACGTCCCTTACGCTGTTCAACAGATGCAAAGTAAGTGATTTATTCCAGAGTATGGCTCCTGGAGTTTGTGACAATGACTGCCAGATGTAATAATATCAAATATAAGCTAAAATGTAGTTTTAAATTATTAGCCAGCATGTAGGAGTCAGGATGGGGAGTAGGACTGCATGCTTTGTCAGGAATTCTAGTTATCATTAATGCAGCCCGCGGCGCATAGTCATAGTCAGTGTTACTTTCTTGCATACGAAGTGGTAGCATCTGGTTTGTTACAAATGGCGCTAAAACGTAAACTTCACATTAATATGTATTTGATTGAAATAGAAAGAAAA
>QLNU02015360.1:701349-715688 GCA_006491805.2 Dysdera silvatica | reverse complement strand
ATGCATACCTCAAGCATCTGTGTGGTCTTTGTCTACATCAGAAATACTGACGTACTGCCTGACTATTGCAACCGATTCAAAAATATACATCGGCGCCAGGTGTCTGGAAATGACACTGTGGCGAGAGGCAGTCTCAATTGAACAAGTGTACTTTAAGTCGTTCTAAGATGTCGCCGGTGATCTATCCCAAGGGATCTTGTAACTAATCACCGAAAATTCTAGAATGACCACTAAAATATTGGCGACCTGGCGCTACTGCACGTCCTGTAGCGACTCTGCTGTCAAATCTGTAAGTTGTGCTATCACATGAGGCAGTGGGTCCATCGCATCGGCTTGGCGGGATCAGGGCGCTATTTGGCGACTGAAAAGTCTTCTTACTGGTATAACCTTGTCACCAACGTCAAGACACTCTTATTCTGGTTCTGGACCAGGGAACATATGCTTTTTTTTTGTTTCTACCCTCAACTTAACCATGTAGTTCTTTCTGGAAAAAAGTCCAGGGGCCTTAGGTCCCACCTTGATTCATCGGCCACCTTACCGGGTAATACATATCCATTCTTTCTTTTCTGTTTATTTAACTTTAAATTAACTGTTCCCTTGTGCTCTAGTTAATTTTGGTAGAAACTTATTTTATTTTAATTAATTGGCTTAGATGAACAACTGTTCGTAGTGAGACCCGAAATTGGGTAGTTAATCATTTTCATTCAGAGTAGAAAATCTCTGTTTAGATGGAATTAATAGCTCGGTTTTTTTTTTATCATTCCTTGTTTATTGTCGAATAAAAGGAATTCTAGTGTGTGAATTACGGATTAATGTCTGAGTCTTGTTAGTTTTCTAAATATCTGGTTGGGAAATTGTGTTCCACCCTGGAACTAACCATTTTGGGTAATGGCCCTATGTAGAATAAATGGTATTTTTATAAGACCTAGAAATTGCTTTATTAAATGTGTAAAAATTATTTAATCCTTTGTTTCCCTTATTGAGTAATTTTCTTTGGCTTATCAGTGTGCATGCATATGATATGTGTTTAGTTAAGGCTAATTAAGTTTCATTAAGGCATTTACATCATTTTTGATCAGTGAGCATAGGTCCAAAAGGATGGACTTATGTTCATTGATTTAATAAGGGGGCAAATCGGCTTCCCTTTCCCGAAATCCTGGGTCTGCGGAATAGTTTTCCTTTCATGATTACTTTTAAAGTAATTATGAAGGGACAGCTATTATTATATTTGAACTCACAACGCGTTTATTCTCAATAATGTTAAATAATTAAAAATTTAACTATTCATTTTACCCCCCTCCCATAACAATGTTGAGCTCTGGGGGATTCCACATAGTGGTTGCAAGACATCCGAGCAGCACTCATTAATCTTAACATATTGAAGTCTATTAGTTAAATAATTTCTGAATAGATTATTTTGTTTACCTCTAATACCTGCATCGTGTGCTTTTGAATTAGTTTTTCATGATTTACAGTATCAAACGCTTTGGACAAGTCGAAAAACCCCTATAACTGACTCGTTTTGATCTAATGATGAGTATATGAAATCAGTAGCTGTCGACAAGGCATGTTCAGTTGATTTATTTTTCCTGAAACCGAATTGATTATCATGAATTATTTTATTAGCCTCAAAGAAGTCATGTAGTCTGTTATAAATCAGTTTCTCAAATATTTTTGTAAAAACTGAAAGAATTGAGATAGGTCGATAATTGGAAACATCAGAGTTAGAACCTTTTTTAAAGATTGTGATGATTCGAGATGTTTTGAGTTTAATAGGAATGTCTCCATAGCGGAAAATGAGATTTAAGATGTGAGTGAAAGGAATGACTATTTCATTGGCTACATATCTGACTTGGGCGGGATCAATGTCATCGGGTCCTGGTCCTTTATTGATATCAAGATTCATAAAAACCTTAAACGTTTCCATATATGTTATTTCGTGACGATATAATGAATTGGTGATATTGTAGTTATGGTAATTGTGAGTGTGATCACTATCGCCAGAATTAGTATTCGAAAGGGAATAAGGAAAGTTAATAAAAGAATCATTAAATACATCGCAAATTTGTTTAGTGTTTGTTAAAATATGAGTTGATGGTGTTAGTTTAATTTCTGAGGTACTATGCAATTTCTGCCTTCCCATCAGTTCATTAATTTTTGCCCATGTTCTTCTACTATCGGAGGATTCACAGAAATTATGAAGGTAAGATTTTCTAGCTTGTTTTATTTTTTTGTTTAAAATATTACGGAAGGCCTTGAATGAATTATAATTATCAGTGGATTTGTTTTTTAAAAATTTATGGAATAGTCTGTTCTTCATTTTAATCTCTCTAAGGATGGTATTGGTAATTCAAGGTTTTCTGATTCGCTTGGTACGTGATATCCTTTTTATTGGCAGAGAATTTTAATAATGTTCCATAAATTTAGCTATAAAGGACCCGTAGGCAGAGGCTGCATTGTTAGTTGAAAGCATGTCTGTCCAATCCTCATCAAGTAGTTTATTTTTGAATGTATTTAAATTATATTCAGAGAAGTTTCTTAAATGAGTAATATATTTGGAATGTTTTTTAATTTTTTGTGAGACTAAAAAAAGAGAAAATTGGAAGATGATCACCGACATGTTATGATAAAATTTCACAACGTGGATCGCTTATGTTTGTAATACAATGATCAATGACGGTTTGTGAACAGTCTGTTATTCTAGTTGGGCTATTTATAAAAAAGTCAAATCCAAATGAAAGTATTAAGTCTTTTAGAGCATTGGATTATGTGTGATGATAAGATGATCTGTTATTAAAATTAGTATCAATATTAAGATCACCCAATATTAATAGTTTTTGACGTGAGCTTGTAATGTATGTTAGTAAGTTATGTAAATAGTCCAAGATTCTTATATTTCCAGATGGTGGTCTATATATATAGTGGCTACGTATGTGTTGTAGGTTGTGAAGTTTATGATTTCCATAGCGGGGAAAATTCCAGTCTATTGATGAACGGTTAAGATTTCATGAGACTTATGAACATATGCAGTAACTCCTCCATCCCTGCCTATCTCTCTTCCAATTGAGATTTGTTGATAGTCTGTTAGAGGAAGGTTATATTGTGGGGTAACCAAGTCTCTGTGATTGAGATTATGTTCACGCTAAGATTGATATTGTGAAATAAGTTTTCGATTAATGGTAATTTGTTAATTAAGTTACGTGCATTTATGTGTAGAGAAAGTAAATTATTTTCCGAAGAAACAGTGTGTCCTAAATCAGCTGGAGCATAATAAATGGGATCAACATTAAGTTGCTGATCATCAGCAACGTCGAATATGTAATGTGAGACAAAAAAAAAAGAAAAGTTAGTGTATTAGTGGCAATCAATGAGCTGCAAGTGCGGCACGATGCCAACAATCTAAGTAATCGACAGATCGGGCCTACCTCTAGTAGTGCAGAAGCATAATTAAATTACAGGAACATATAAGCAACAAGGCCAAAATGCTGTATAAAATTATAAAGTTGAAATGATTATTGTGGTCCACTATTCATACATTTGAAGGCAGATTTCTAGTGAATGCGATGACTCCCATTGTGTTACATATTAGATTGTGTCTGAACACTGGATTATGTCAAAACAAAATATCAAATCATAATACTAGATTATAACTCAACATACAAGTACATGTATACAGATAAAAAATTGACCTAGTTAGGCATTTACACAATGGTAATATAGAGAATAGCGATTTGAATAATGTCCTATGTTGAAGCATGAAGTCTATTATGCATTGTATATAGAGCCTGTGTGTCCCTGCACAGTGTTCTCTATCATTAAGGTATGAGTAGCATTCGAAACCATGAAAACAATAATGTAATTAACGCTGTCAAACTGTACGTCCGGCATTGCCCTGTGTTATTAGGATGCAAGAAACAGAGACACAGGGGAAGGCAATCAAAAATACAACATAATTTAGGCAGAACTACATTAACAAAGGTTGGTTGGATGCGTATTTACGGCGCAAGGATAGCAAAGGTTGTTCTGCGCTAGATAAGGCGAGACCGTAAATATGGCACAATTGTGGAAATGAAGAGGTTTTATTATATCCGTAGCCATCCCCTATCTCTTCACCTCCCTCCCCTCTTCATAGGCATCCGAATGGGAAAACGTCAGCATACTGCATATAAGACCTTGAGATTTGTTATATATTGTCGCTCGATGTCTGGAGTGAGACTATTAAATTTTTACATCAATGTTTAAACTTCTTAATTAACAACAATATAATGGTTAGATCTGTTATCTACTGTAATCAAAATATATTAAATAACCTGTTTAATAACACCGATGTATGACTAAATACCAAAACAAGTCATATGACCACACAAGAGCACTGTACGGTATATACAGACAAAAATAAAATTTTCCGCACAGTATTGACATATCTATAGGGCATATGGACAGCATAAGCAAGTGTGTCCCGGATCGTAACGCGAAGTTTGCAGCACATTAATGCACAATCAGTAAGGAATGAACGAAAAGTAGAGTTCAATAAAATACAAATGTTAACCTGATAAGTATATATAAAGGGCATACGGCAGCTAAAGCAAATATGTCTCGCAGCAGAACAATGCATATGTAGATTGAAAAACAAGGTTGTTAAGGGACTGACATGTGTATGCATCCGTGTGTGCCATTCGAAGTATTTTTGTTACAATCAAAACCCCGAATGGATGGACGCAAGATATTCATCAGTATTAGATATTCAGAACAGCGGCATCCATACATAATCGGTTAATTGCGTGTATGGCGCAAGAATAACAAAGATGATTCTGCGGAAACATTTTATGTTTATCCCTAGGCGCCAATATATAACTTATTGATTCATATGCGAAAAAGCTAAACGAAATCATCACAAGATATAGCAGAACAAAAACGAGATCATGCGCATTCAGTATTGGCATAACTATAGGGTACACGGTAAGCACAATCAAGGGTATCTCACGTGGGAACATGATGTTTGTGGCAAATTATCAATATAAAATTTATCTACAGTAACAGAAAACAAATAAAATATAAAGGAAACAAATGGCATGTGATATACAGATGGGAAAAAGTGGATCAAACACCCTAGAGGCTGGTTGTATTTGCGCGACGCAAGGACGGCAGAAGCTCTTCTACAAGTCAAACAGCAAAAATGTCAAGCATAATCCCTGAATTAAAGTTTTACATACGAAGTTAATTGTCGATCAACGACTGAGCGCACCCAGGAGAGCTGTATAGCCTGCGGATGGTGTTTCTACCATTATGACGCCTCTTATAGGGACTAACTGCCGTGGTTTTGTGTGCTGATTATGTCGAGTGGTGTATTTTTAACCTTTATATTGTTTATTAGTTGTGTGTTTAATTAAGTTCATGTCAATATATTTAGAAGTAACTAACAATAGAAAAGATTTCGCTAAGACTGTTCTTATTGACCTAATTTGAGTATGTTTTGTTACATTAGTTAATGAGTATATCAGAACTGGATAGCCAGGAGGCTCAAGGCTGGAAGGCAGGGAACCAAACGTCGAAGTCAGGTTCATGTTGAATTGGTATTGTAAATTTTGTTAATAACTGGGAGTTGATGATTTTGCACTTGTATAGAGAACTGCTGTTAGTTACCGATATAGCAGACTAATATGAGTGGACGTTAACGAAGATTCTATATGGCGCCAAATGGCCTTAAAGTGGTTCCGTTCAACGCTAGGGAGCCAGGGATGTCTAGGTTGGTAATTCTGGGAGAACCCTAAGTTAAAACTGATCCGTTAACTGGCTGATTCGAGTTAGCTATGGATTGAAAAATCCAGGTCCAGGACGTTTAATTTTAATCTATTTAAGTTGTATTCTAGTTCTGATTCATTCACTTACAAATTAAGTTGACGAAATGACGTTTCGTAGCTCATCGACCTTGTTCAGACTGCTCCGGGGAGGTCTACAAAGAAATAGGTTTCGTTTCAAGAGACTAATGTCAAGATATACCTTCTCTTGTTGAAAGACGTTTGCTCAGGAGAACATCGTTCGTAGTGTAACCCTTTGGGTCTAAATAAACTGCTAAACACCAACTCGTATTTTTCTTCCAGTAGCCTTTAAAGACTTTTACCCAGAATTTGCAACGTTATTCTTACATAAAGTTAATTGTAAAGTAAACTGAATTGGAGCAGAACCAGATTAGTTACAGTATAAAAGTTTCATATTTATGTCGCTTACCTTTGCTTTTATTAACACTAAAAAATAGGGCATTTACGGGACGTATTTTTCAGCGCGGATAAAATTGTTTTTTAAATTTAATTTATTTAAAGTTGTTTTATTATTTAAGGTATGCAATAAACAAATTGCGACCTTAAATATATTTTATTACTAAATACGAACAGGAAAACGATTCAGTTCATTTACAAATTCACTACTTTTAATGTTAATAAAACCAAAAATAAAAGAGACTGAAATATGAAGCTTTTATAATTTGTAAAGGGCTTCAAATAGTTTTGTAACATAAGAAATCTGCATCCTTAATAGGGGGACTTTAAAGCTTGGACTAAAAAAAACAAAGTTACTTTTCTTTTGTTAAATTAATTTTTGAATTATGATATGACATTAATATGTTAATATCATAATATAGGTAATAACATAATCATTTCTATGTTACATTCAATTCCGTTTTGACTTGTTTATATGATAAATTTTAATTGTAATTTAGTGTTTTTTTGTTTGATTATTTTTAAGTGTGGATAGATTTCATCTCAAAAGCGAATATAATCATAGGTGCATAAATTTTGAGACAAGATAACAGTTTTCAAACTAAATACTTTATTCGTATATGTATATATATCACTAAATATTTTTTCCCTCCATTATAATATGTTTAATGTGGCCGTTAGTCATACTTTTGATATTTGTGCATTGATTTATTAATCAAAATGAAGAGTGACAGCGATGACAAAGTCTTGCTTCAAAGTTCTAAGGTGTTGACTCAGCTTTAGTTACTTGAGTACAACGGATGTTACTATCTTCATGTAGAAACAATGCAGGCAATACTTCGAGGTATACTGCAAGCAAAATCTTGACATTAGCAAAACAAAGCTTACAAGGAATAATTTAACTGAAGTACTTACTAACTTAAAGACTAAGCATTTCCTTTAAATAGTGTTTATTCATTTGAAGTAAAAGAAAGTTATTTTAATTACATAAATATGTAATTCCATATAAGATATATCTGACATAGATATAGCTGAGTAAAAATGAAGAAAGTTTGAGCAGAATATTGTATTTCTCTACACTATAAGTAACATCTTAAATACAGTGCGCGAAATAAATATGGCCCTCGGTATTTTTTACATGTGTAATGAAAAATTAATGAGAATTCCTGTATTATTTACTCCACTATCATATGCAAATTAGAAATTCACTAATTTGTGTATAGAAAAATATTCTGCGCATGCGTGGCAAAATCATCAGTGAAATCCGACTTTAAAAAACAAAAAAATTTTGGCCCTTCTTAGTTAAATGCTTATCGATACGGGTACTTTATGGTCAAGGCCGTAGCTAGGGAATGGCGTGGAAGGCCTACGCCAGGAACGGTGTAAAATTGGCTGAAATAATTCACACGAGAGAATATGTTTGAGGCTAGGGGCCCAAGGTAATCTAGCTATGGTACTGCCTTTGGTAGAAGCAGATTTTTTTAAATTGTAACAACATTCTGGAAAAAATTTAAAAAAGTAATTTAATGTGTTAGGTTAAAGAAAATGAGTATGCTGCCTGGCTCTAGATTTCCTGCCATCAAACGTGGAAAAATTGATGTCTTGCGAGCGCAAAATGATATGAATCCTACAGATATAGCCCTAGAAATCAATAGGAGCTCAAAAGTTGTACAAAATTACCTTAAAGATCCATCATGGTACGAAAAAAAGAAGAGCACCTTCAAACCATGCAAAGTTAGGAATAAGGAAATTTGTCTTTTGAAGTGGAAAGCATCAAATAGAATTGTATCAGCACGCCAATTACGAAATGATTTGAATTTGCCAATTAATCTTCGACGGACACTACAGTTTCTGAATCAATCGGGTCTTCGTTCAAGAAAACTGCAAAGGAAATTAATGTTGTTATCACCCCATAAAGCCAGTCGAAAAGAATGTGGTCGTAACCATATGAGTTGGAGCTTTGAATAGCGAAAAGTTATTTTCTCCGACGAGAAAAAGTTTAATTTGGATAGGCCGGATGGTTATCCACTTGACAGCAGGGAGGTAGTTCAAAAATAACATGGGGTGCAATTGGCTGGAAAAAGAAAAGCGATATTGAATTCGTACATGGAAAAATGAACAGTTCTGCTTGCCAGAAAATGTTAACCAAGCAGTTACCTCGAAATGGAGTTAAAATGGCCTGTCGAAGTTGGTTGTTTTAGCACGATAATTACAAAATTCATGTATCTAAATCGCCCTACAAGGTTTAAGGAAGAAAAAAACCAAAACTACCCGAACCTTGGCAAGTAGTCTCCTGATCTCATCATAATATAGAATGTGTGGTATATGCTAGCATGGAAAGTTTATGAAACTGGCCGTCATTTAATGAATAAGGACACTTTAAAAACAATTATTCTTGACTCATGGAAATCTATCAATATGAAATATATTCAAGACCTATATGCCAGATCACCTTATTGGATGGAAACTTTCTATAATGATAAAAATGGCTGGACACAAGACGAAACATTTCCGTTTAGTACAAGGGACACGGGTAAATTGCAAACCCAAAGGGCCATATTTCGGTATTTATTTGTCACTTAAATGTGTACAAAGCCTGTACAAATATGTTTTCCAGCAGAACAGCTTCTAATCTTTATTTCCCATAATTTACAATATCATTTTTTAAATATCCTATGCCTTCGTTCTATTTTAATTATATACTTTTGCCTTCAAAAATGACAAAAGGGCCATATTTATTTCGCGCACTGTATATAGCCATTTACTATGCACACATACGCATACACTTAAAAGAATCTAGATGCACGAAACATGGTATGCATGAGAACAGATATGATAAATCTACAGGGTTGTTATCAGAGCCCAACTACGTTTTCCTAGGGCCCTGCGCCCAGACTCTTTGGTACCTCCTCCCTACATGACCATACGTAGAGAAGGGATTGGGGTTGAACCCCCCCACTCCCCGGAATGAAAAACGTTAATATTGAAAATGTAAAAGTCGTAGTAGTACATGTGGCACATGTAGAGCGTAGAAGCCATTTTCTAGGGCGTGTTCTACACGGAGTGTATTAGAAGTTACATGTTTTATGAAATTCTAGGGCATGTAGCTCCTAGTTCGAGGGTGTACTTTCTACCGACAGTGACTAAAACAAAATAAATATTGCATTCAGTAAAATTCATTGCATTGTAAAATTTCAAGAAAGCAGAAATTTCAGTAGTTTTGGAAAATTTTAGTAGATTCAACAATTTTTCTTGTCGAAGGAAAAAAAAAATTCATGAAGAAGTCGCATTTTGTTAGATTATTTATGATTTGTCCATTGGCGTACGCAGGGGGTGTTGATGGGGGTTGTAACCCCTATCAACTTTTATTATTGAATATAATAGTGACTTGAAACATTACAATAACGAAACTGATATTTCACCAGTATAGTTAGAAACTGGAATGGTCAGAAAATCCGAACAATGGTTTCTACATTTGGAAAGGATGAATTTAAATTAATCAGCGAACATTGAAAAACAATAGAAGGAGCCCACCGTATTCCCAATACCCCAAAGTTGTGTAGTCAGTTTTTCACCATGTTGTTGATCTCCTGAATCCATGTAAACGAACGCTAACGCGAATGTGGGAAATGGAAACACATTTCTGTTTCATGTGAAAATATCAGCGATGCACTGAGCAAAATAATATTTTAATAAACAAATTACACACAAACGCAGTTTAATTTGAGCAGGAGATACATTTTACAATTGTTTCGGTGGAAAATCAAGCGTCCACCATCGTCAGAAAATTCGTCCAAACTGATTTGTTGCCACTAAATCAAAAACGAAAAAGTGAAAAAGGTAACATATCCAAGTGGCTGACTTGTGTCACTATGTGTTGTGAGGGATGCAAAGTAAACTGAAAAAGGAACGAAATTATGTTGATTGAAAGAGAGGTGTCTAACAAGAGGGGAAAAATTTGTTCTCAAATGGCTCGTTGACTATTGTAGCGGAATTACTGAAGATATGAAAGGCCTCGAAAAAATTGAGATCTGAGGGTGAACGGACTTTTTCAATTATTTTTGCATCGGCGAAACAGAAACGATGGCCATGTTTCCATGAGTGTTTTGCAATGGCCGATTTTTCAAAATCTTGTTTGTGAACGTACGATTGGTGCTCTTTGAGCCTAAAACGCAGGGCTCTACGTGTTTGACCAACGTAGGGTAATCTGCATTCACAATCTATTTTATAAATGCCAAAATTATTGTGGTCAGGAATCTGGTCTTTTAGTTGTGTAACACCAAGTTTATTAACTAGCTTGAATATAACCCTGAAATTAAATTTGCGGAGGATGGAGGAGATTCTAGATGAAAGATTTGGCACAAACGGAATGCAGATTGTTTCTTTGGTGGGAGCCATTTCTTGGCACAAAGTGGATGTGAACTTGGGAACTCTGGATAGTTTCTTTACTGCGAGGTCGATCACCGACGGATGATATCCCCGGTTTGAGGCGATGTTTTGCAAATGTGTAAGCTCTTTGGAGAGCGCTTGTTCAGAAGAAAACAATTTCAGAGCACGGGAGGTAAGCCAATAGAAAGAAACATTTTTTGGGATTGTGGGTGTGCGGATTTGGCATGTGGTGGTAGGCAAATAGCACCCGGTTTGTGATGGATGCTGGTTTTCCAACCGGTCTCGGTTCACGTAACCATCACACCCAAAAAGGCCAATTTCGAGTTTTTCTCCTCCTCGAAGGTGATCTAGATACAGGTGTCTACTGCGTTCAAAATTCCGACTGTCAGTGCAAGATTTACATTCGGATCAGTCAAGATCGCGAAAACATCGTCAACGTATCTGATCCAACAACAGAAGGGGGAGAAGGTCCAAAGTCTTTGTTTCGATGTAGTGCATGTAGATATCTGCAAGCAAGGGAGAGAGGGGGTTCTCCATCGCGAGGCCGTCCGGCTGTTTGTGTGTATTTCGTCTTTTAAATCATTTCTGGTCCTTACATTCGTTTACACGGACTCAGGGGATCGACAACATGGCGAAAAATTGGCCACATTTTTCGATGCTTGCGATCCCTCTATTCTTTTTCAGTGCTCGCTAAAATTAACACTTTCGCTGCGGAAAGGCTACGGCTCAATAAACGGCGCGCATAATAGACGACTCGTCAGAAAACTCATAGATTTAACTCGTTCATAAACGAACGGGTAAAAAGTCGAGTCACAAAAATGAACAATACGTAGAGGTCTAAATTTTTGTGAACGGTCGTTGTCAGTCATTAATTCTGGTTTTGTTTTGAACACGTTTGAAATAACATGATTAAAAAAATTAAAATTAAAGATTAAAACACTTTTTAATTTTCAATTTTTTTTCAATTAATTGGATATATAGACATTTTATGAACTATAAATATCTAAAATGTAAAGAAAGTAACAAGAGTAAGAATAAGAAGAGTAGATAAAAAATAAAATAACGCTGTCTTGGTTTCACTAAACAATTTGCATACCCAGCAATATTGAAACAGATGATGGATATAATATAAATCATTCTCTGTTCTCAAATTCTAAAGAAGTAATTTTTAGACAATTATCTTTTTTTATTGCAAATGATTTTTTCAGTTTGTGAAACTAAATCAATATTTTGTTCTGGCGGATGATTCATAAAATATTCAATGAAGTTGTCATCACAAACACTATTTCAAGATGCAGGATCAGGATTGAATTCAATTTCTTTTTTCTTACCTGAATTTTTATAACCATCTTCATTCACACCTACAACTTTAGGACAATGCTTAGGAGAATCGCTAGTAATAGCAGATTCAGGATTTTCCACCGGACGAGCAACAAAATACTTCTTTAAACGACCTTTCAGATCATTTTTTTTCTATTTCATTTTTACACTTAAAAATTTTCTTTTTGCTGAGCCAGATAAATACGATCGTGCCGCCATTCTTGACATGGGATTACGATTAGAAAAGCATAGGTCGTCCTATAGGGATTACTATCCCCATAAACGGTAGTAACACGAGAGATAAAACATTTAATCCTTGGCTAGAAATACAAAACAACAAGAGCTAACATATAACAGTGATTGGAGCAAGTCACAGGCAGAGAGTGATACCAGATAGTTTCTGCTGCCAAATCTGGAGAGTTAAAAGTTTTTGCTGTTGGCAAGCTAATTTGTTCAGCATGTGCTGCCACCTGGTGTTCATCTGTGGAGTTCGGGAAGCCTAATTCCCCACCATTCTTTCTCACCGAGTACAAGTTAAATTTTTTTTCACTGGACCAGTCTAATAATAATAAAAATGTGTTTTCACTAATTTTCCAGCTTTTTGGGACCCTTAAAATCGGGGTCCCGGCCGTACCCTGTCTTTTTAGGGCACTGGTGGTCAGGAATGTAGCTAGATGATCCTGCGCCCCTGGCAGAACTGTCCGGACTGCGACCCTAGTCAAAGACGTGTTTTCCCTTGTGTGTTATTTTAGTTGATTTTAGACCCGTCCTCGTTTGCGCCACTGGCATGGGCCATCCCCTATACCCCCTAGCTACGGCCCTGCTGGTGGCTATAATTAAACTTTAACTAGTCAGAGAGCTCTGCAGGTTTAACTAAAAAGTAGACTGTGACATTTAAATATAATACACGTGCGCGTGTAAGACATAAAATGCACAAAATCGAAGTCGGGTATTTAAATATTTGACTGAGATTATGTGCATCTTATAAGTAGAATGGCACCAAAATTTGTATATGTACTATTCAAGAGATGGGGAGAAGGACATGGTGGAAAAAAATATTAGTTCTGAATTTGCCGGTAGGAAAAAATATGGCGCAATACTACAGGAAATACATAGAAAAAACACGAAAATAAAATAATTTACACTTTCTTCAGTGAAATGATGATGTAAAGGCTGTTGTACTGGTCGTGTGATTATCAGACGGCATCTTGCAAGCAAATTGTTTCATCCAGGCATCTTCATTGCTGCAGTCATGGGCGTAGAGTTACATGGGCCCGTGGGCTTCGAGCCACCACACTAAATTTTAGTAAGGATGTGAGTCCCCCAATAATTTACCAATATTTAAAAAAATTTCAATTTTAGTTTACGGTAATTTTTTTGGCACATTTTAATGCAAGAGTTAATTTTTATAATATTATACGAATCCAGATTATCCGAAATAGAGGGAGCCGCTCTCTCTATTTTGGATAAGAAAAATTTTGGGATAACCCAGAAATTAAGGTTTCTTTGTAAAGGTGCAAAAAAAAAAAATTATCCAAAAACATGTTTTATTACATGTTACTAAACTATGATATTGATAGAAAAATATATATGTGTGTTAAGGCATTCAGTGCTTTGGAAATAATCCGATATCTCTGCATATATCCGATATATCTAAAGTACACGTACATCTTTCCACGTATCCGGTATCTACTATCTGTATTGGTTTCTTTCTCTTAAGGCCGGGATATGGTCAAAAATAAATACGAGCTTTTTATCCGTAAACGTTAAATAAATGTCTACTAAAAATAAATAATAATGGAAAGAAGGCTATTTCGGTTAATCTGGATTTTGATTAAGCGGAGTTTGAATAATCGGTATTATATTATACATACTAAAGAAAATCCTCATTATTGGGTGCCCAAGCCCTTCATTGAGTAAAGGCTAATTTTATCGTTAATGACTCAAAAGCTGCTTGCCACAAAGGCTATTGTTTCCTTATATTAGTGTTTCTCAGGTGTTTGCCAGTTCATACACTTTCTGCTCTCTTTTATGCAGGCGCGGTTTCAGAATTTTTTTATGGGTGGGCCTTCACTGGGGTAAGGAGGTTCTTCCCAGTGGCGTGCCAAAAGGGGGATCTGTCCGCAGTGGGTGCCACGGAAGAGGTGGGGGGCGGCATTTTCGTACATTAGCTTTAACAAATATAAAATAAAACTTCCATTAACGGACACCTTTGAAGAACGAAAACCTCCGAATAACGAACCTATCTCTGGGACAATGTAGAATGACTCCCATAGAAAACGTATGTTATTTTAATATGTATAATCGTTTTTGTTTTCATAAACAAATACTTAAATACATATTTGAATTACACCATATATCTCATGGTTATACTCCGAAGTCTACTATACAATACCTAATAAAAAAAATAACACG
>QLNU02015360.1:675100-692207 GCA_006491805.2 Dysdera silvatica | reverse complement strand
AACAAATGTCCTCGAACTGTGTGCATCATAATATTATCTACGTTAGTTATCCACTATATTGACGTCCAACACCGCAAGAAGTGCTCTTGACCCATACGTAAAACATTTGTCCATTTAAGATCTGCATATGCTGGATTCAATTTCAGAATTCATCTTCTAAAATACCGTTTCCATTCGTAGCAACAAATCGTAATGAAATGAAGTAATTAGTGCAGATACAATATATTTTGAAACTTCTTAATTAGCAACAAAAATTGTAAGGGGCGAAGAGCGTGCGATTAGCGATTAAAAATTGATTTTTTCGCATTGGTCCAATTTATCGATTAAATCCTCAATCAATTCTAAAAAGAGTTTGGTTATTACAGCTGCCGTTGGATGGTTACCGCTGAGATCAGGTCGCGTATTCCAAAATGATTTCTGTCTATAATTAGTTCTGCTTGGTGCGCTGCACAACTGTTTCACTCGTAGAAGAGAAAAGTACACAGGGGCCAAAGGGGACAGTTTGTTCAACTACTGGAGGGGGTCATTTGGGGTGAAAACAAATAATATTCTTAATGGGCCCAAAATGAAACTGTGGTTGGGGAAATGCTCCAATTCGTTCCATTTGCTAAACATATTACAAAGAGGTTTTTAATGAATATGTGTGTGTGTGTGTGTGTGTGTGTGTGTGTGTGTGTGTGTGTGTGGTAGTATGAATTCGGTGGCTAGAAAAAAACACCACATAATCATGTTTCAGGTAGAAAAGTTAATTCCCAAATTATGTATTGCGTGGTGTTAAATCAAATTTAATTGCACCCCATGTCGTCCAAAGGAAAAGCTGAATTTACAGTTGTGTTTTATCCGATTCCATATTCAAAAATGACTGTAATTATATGACTCGGTAAATCAAATGAACTGAAATCTTAGAATATCGAATCAAGAACAATCAACTTCCTACACACTTCCCCCACTACCTACATACATTGTAAAGTATTATCATGTATCACCTTGAAAGCTGAATAAAGAGCTAAAATGCACTAAGCAATTCACAAAATATTGAAAAACACAAAATAATATGTTTTATTGTACAAAAAAAATTTGACTGTTCATTTAAAAGATTAAAAAGCGATAAAAAAAATACGCATACTTTAAAATATATGTAGATATTTTAAGCGAAGCACGTTTGTATGAATCTACTTTAAGTTAGAAATGATTGCTTTCAATAATTTTATAAAGAAATCGCCATTTACAATTTCTTTCTCTTTCTTTCGTTCCCTCTTTCTCGTTTCATTTACACACTAATGAAATTTGCAAGTCGAATAATAAAATGAATTAATTTATTACTAAAATATAATTAAATTCGCACCCGGTCATGTAAAATCATAAATGATTAAGAAGGGCTGGATTTTTACTCACGTTCGAATTCAAAATTTTACATAACGAGAAAAAATTGACAACGTCTGAAAAACTTTGAGAAATTACTGCAGCATGTGTTGTTGATTTCAACAATCCCCGTGTAAACTTCTTGACCTTGTGAGCGCGAAATGCAAAAAAAGCCATCAAACATTGAAATCATACAATTCCACGTAGATTGAAGCTTAAGAAGACTGATTCTCAACCTATAATCGGCAGTGCTGCGTGTATCTAAACAGAATAAGAGTTATGACAAAGCATAGGAGTAACTTGAGGGTTAAATATAGCGTAATTAAAAACAAAAAAAAAAAAGGGTAAAAAATACACGCTATTCTCTGAGTTTAAAACGGGGCAGCGCCCCTTTCCCCGCCAGATTACGCCCATGTGACAAACCTCTTGTGCATGTAAAGTAGCATACAGTGGAGTAATTTGCGTTCCACGTCCAGGTAATTATTTATAAACGCAGTGTTTCTTACATTATTAGCGTCATGCCCACTGTTGGCCAATATACTTTACAATATTAGCTTAGCATAGACGTCAGCCCAAAGTATTGTTTTTCGCCGTTTTTTAAACATTATTTGATGTTCGAAAGAATTTTTTAGAAGAATAATTAAAAGATATTTTCATTAAATGGATTTTTATATGCTAGCTTTTAATTTTTGATTTTGGCTGATTAAAAAATTTCTAAGTTTGACTTGAAATCTCTTCCATTTATTCTAGTTAATTTCTAAATCTATTTCAGTTTGCCGCTGTTTAAACCAGTCACGAATGTTTAAGGCCTGTCGTCACAATTTGGCATAAAGGAGATGTTTAGAAAAGGGCAGCTTTTAAGAACATCTTGGATCCATTATTTCACCTTTAAGACTTTTTATTCGTAGCTATTTCTTCAACCACAGGCACAAGTTTAAATGTCAGTAAACTGGTATTAGAATAACACAGGCATTTCTAAACTTTAATGTGCAGAAGTTAAAATATTTGAGAGAAACTAACTGGAAAAATGAATTGTTAAAGCAAAAATATATGTGTGTATGTGTTAAAATCGAAACGTTAAATTCATCTCGAAAACACTAAAATTTGCGAGTCCATTAACGCTTGTGTAAAATGCTTTCCTTTTTCCAGAAAATCACTAAACGATTAGTAAATGGCATTTAAAAATTCCCTATTTCGATCAAGTAGTTTTACTTGATTTTTCATCTAAATAGAATTTCGTTTAATATTAGATCATCAAAATTTTTAAAAATTGTATAAAAACTATTTGTGAAAGGGAGTAGGTAAAAACAGTTATCAATATTTAGTTTTTTTTTATAATTCTTCAAATCAGGGCCGTAGCTAGAAAATTTTTACAGGGAAACTCTGAAAGTTACAGGAGGAGGAGGGTTAGAATTCGTTAATGTTTTGATGTATTTTATTAGTATTTCAGAAAATTGAATGCAGTAGAGCTCCAATTATCTGTACTTTACTTAACCAAAAGACCTGGTTTATGGAAATTGCCTACTGTACTAATTTTTGTTTCATTATTATAATTTTTTAGTAGACACTCAATGAATGTTATCGGCAAAAAACATTTATGTTTGTTTCCTAATATTTTCCCGCCTTAAGAGAGAAGCTAATATAAATGGTAGATATCAAATACAGCAGCAAACATGCATATTCTTGGTACATATCGAATATAAACAAAAATACCGAACTGTTTCCAACAGTGGCGAATTTCTAAGTAGGCATACAAGGCACAGGCCTAGGGGCGACACTTCTCGTGGGGCGGCATCAAAGAGCTTAAACATAAAATTGTCCAAACTCAACAATGTTGAAAAAATAATGTTTCTTTTAATTATTACCCTGTTTCCCCAATAGCGATGACATATAAGCGACTACTTTAACTTGCCTGCAAATACAAACTACAGAATCGAAAGACAAAGGGCCCTGAAAATTTTGAGCCCCGGGCATTTGCCCAGAGTGACCATTTATAAATCCAGGCTTAACACGCTTTTTATATATACTAATAGTAAACGAATGAATAATAAAAAACTTGAACTGATAACGAAAAAATTCATGCAAGGATGCGTACGTGTATTTTTCCCAAATACGCAAAATATACACAAAATTATCAGAGGCTCCAGGATTCCAAACTAAAATTATTGTGGATTCAAAAAATGTCTCGAATCCACGAAGTCGGAGACTATGGTAGCAATAATTTTGAGTTGTATCTTATTAGTTTGAATAATTATATGAAAAATCTCCTTTACATATCAAATGTTAAGAGTATGATATGCGTTTTTTTTAAACAAATATTCCTTTCTTAGTAAAGGAGGGAGGGGGCGGCAGTACAGGCTGTGCCTAAGGGCGGCAATTTTATAAATCCGCCACTGGTTTCCAAAGCATTTCATTTTTAATTTACACATATACATACCTGATAGCGTTTTTCGCTATCAATATGGTAGTTTAGTATTATGTAAGTAAACATGTTTTTGAGTAAGTGTTGTAGCTTATTTTCACCTTTAAATTAAAAACTGACTCCCTGGATTATCTGAAATCTTGCTCCCTCCCCCTTTATTTGAGGTTCTACTGTTTCTGTAGTACAGATATATAATGTTTTAATCAATTCTAGGTATTGTACACTTCAAAATGATTTAAAAACCATAAAATAATACATGTGGAATATATATAATTAATGCTAAAAAACAGTTTATGTGACAAGGCATTTTTAACAGTGAAATCAGACTAGTCCATTTAAACTGGATTAATAATATTTTTAACGTAAGTTTCGCATTGAAAACTTGTAAAGGCGTGTTAAAATTAGATAGTTTTCCTACTCCTTACTGTAGACTAGATGAAACGTTGAATCCTTTTGGAAAATATAATGTACACAAGATCTACCTTGAAAATATATTTTGAATGCACTTTTAACATCGAAGAACAATTTCCATTGTCGTGCACAAATTTGTACAAAACAAAATTCCACAACCGTATATTTTGAGAAAAGCTGAAAGCGAAAGTATTTTTTAAGGAAGGTGTGATTACATTTTCAAGGGAATGCTGAGCCCTTGGCCCCATCTTGTCTATGACCCAGCTTCAAAATAGGCAGGGCCATTTTATTCGACTATTATTACTACATAATTAGGTAATTTTCAATGATTTAAATATAAATTAGAAAGGTGAATTATATATCCATTCCTATAGATGCAGGGCCGGCGCAAACAAATATGCCGCCCTAGGCGAACGACGTGTGCGGCCTCCACCCCACTATGTAAAAAAAATTTTCATCTTAATACATCTTGCAACAATCGAAAAGTGAAAAAATACGACACATTCCGCCCTGCCACTATAGTTCTGGTTAAAACGAAGTATGATAATCATAGCTTATTCCATAATAAAAAAAAAGTCCGGGATTTTACTGTTAAAGAAGGGAAGAATTTTAATTCCCAATGCTTGTAATTATGCACAAAGATATTAAAAAGAAAAGCAAGAAGTTGAGGGTATGGACAAAAATGGACGAGAGAGACTGTATATAATATATATAGTAAATATTTATGAAGACATTCAATCGAAAATAATTCATTCAATTGCATTTATTTGTTGTCAAGTTTATCTCAATCATCCAGCAGTATTAAGCATCTTAAAAAAATCTGTTGTTGTGTCGCCCTAGGCGGTCGCCTAGTTCGCCTATATAGTCGCGCCTGACCTGTATATATGTATATACATATAATAAATTAATTATCCTTACTTATCACCATTGCACTGATTAGAGAAAAAGGCCCCCGAAATGTTGCTCAGGTAATGATGATTTGATAAATGCCCCTAAGGTTCTTATAATTTCATCTAATTTTTTTTTTTTTAATTTAGAAATTAAAAAAAAGGATAGTGTTACTGTGCTTAATATTGCTCTTTTTGCACGTATACGGGGGATAAAGTATATGACTTTTTGCAGTATGTGTTTCCTTCTTCGCTAAGCATGTTTCGACATTGAGTACAAAAGCTAAATCAAATCGAAATTATGTAAGCTAGCTAATAAACTGTGTAATGTGGGAAGCAAAATAGTGTAGTAATGAATTTTCTTTACTTCATTATATATAATGATTACTGCTGGGACAAAGGGGCATAGTGCGTCAAAACTAAACGATTGTTTCTGCTTTTATAAAATGAAAGTTTATTTTTAGAAATAATAAACGTGACCAAATAATCCCATTTCAAAAATAAAAACATGGAGAATAGGATATCTCGCCTCCATCGTGATATACCGATATTTTATGTTGCCTTTTGCAAAGCAATTAAGGGCATTTAAAAGCTTTTTCTGGCATTCATAACGAAGTTTCTAGGTCAACGTGACACCTATTGATTTGTATTGAATGGCGTTTCACCGGAATTCAAACATTTCGTGATTTACATATATGGAAGTTAAAAATAACCACAACCTTTTGCGCTCCATAACTTGCTCCTTACGCTAAACATTTCCCTAATACCTTTAGTTTAGTCCAGACAAACGCCGGTACTCGGGAATTTGTTTGAATGCGCTTTTACGGATCACGCGATGCAAACATTAACCGCGCCGCCTGATAAAGGGCATTTGTATAGTCTTGTTTTCTTCGACAATTATTTTGTCAATGATTTTTGATGTTTTCGCTTTCTTGTCTTCAATCCCATAGCAGCAACTGCTCTAGATAAAGTTGGTAGACTTCTTTTTTTTTTCTTTTTTCCCCCACAAAACAGGTGCTTCGGTGAAAATTCACCCTGCTGAGAGACCGAAATCGATGGTTTGGTATCGATGTCGTACTGGTTCATTCTGTACTCTGCGGGTGCGATAGATCCACGGCTGGTCGAATAGAAAACAATAGCTAGACAGTCGCTACGACAACGGCCACCATGCACACAACGTCAACGAAAAACAACGGTTTCTTCCTTACCAGTTATATCCGGTAATATGGAACACTTTCTGCCGAAATCTTATTTAGCAATAATCTTAATCATTCACTCACAATGACGTTCAATTTTATACACATTGGCTTCGTTTTGAGCGACATGGGGGACAAGTCAACTATTGCCCCACTTCTCTCAATTTTAAATCCACTAAGCAAATATATGTGAGAATAGGTCTACTCCAAATAAACGAAGCAGAATTTTTTTTTTCTCCTAAAAGCTTTTCCTTGTAACGCCAATGTCCCTTATACATGCAATAAGTCATTGATGTATGGAAAATAACCAGTAGAAAACCTTCAGACAGTCCGGTGACGAATTCTTGCAATGCACGATTGCAACTGTTTAGCCAAGATAAGCTATAGCATATATTATAGCTATAGCATATATGTACATGTATGTAAATATACCTCAAAAAAATTTTAAATTAAGGAAAACAAAACAATATAATCTTAATTACATTTGATCAAAGAATAATACAACTTTTTTAACAAAAAATAAAATATGTAAAATAAAATTTATTTAATCTGAGTAAATTTTATTGAACCCAGGTAAAATTTTATTGATACATCTGGTGCGTATTTTTTAGGTTGTTACACCGGAGTATTTGAATTAAGAAAAAATATATCCTATAATTAGGTTAGAAATGGAGGAGAGCAAAAAGCGACATCTATTGTTACAAGGTTCTTATAATAAAAATATAAAATAATAAAATAAATAATAATAAGATAGAGTATAACATATAAAAATAAATAAGTTATAAGGCTTTGTATAAGTGTGCAAAACATTGCTAGACGCAAAAATGAAATGATATTTGCTTTCAAGACTAAATTGCCATTGAAATTATATATACGAATAAATATTTCAGATTCAAGAATTCAAATTTTGTCTGCAATTTTTGGCAGTTGGTTTGTTTCGAAGTATATCGAATGCTGTGGAGAATAATATGAATATACTATGGAAAACAACATTCCCTTCGTAGTACAGTACAAATTCAAAAATACATATAATATTCAAATATATATGCGATATATATAAGCGAGATATAAATAAAATACGAATTTTATGAAATCATGTTTTTACATTTAATTTAATATTAATTTTGCAATGGATTAAATAAACGAAACAGACTATTTAAAAAAATATTTACCACATTTTTTGTGTTAAAAATATTTAATCACTAAATATCAAACCCTTACTAAAAACCGCAGTTTTTTAAATATAATTATTCAAAAGAAAACAGAAACGTATTTAATGAATGTAAAAAAAAATTAGCCTTGTTAAATTGCAAATAAATAAATAATTATTTTCGAGGGCAGTTAACTTAAACCGAAGGAAAGACAGTCAATTTAAACTAAGAATCTTAAATGCCCGAAACAAACGTTCTGTTACTTTGAATAGCTAACATGCAAATGAAAAATATGAATGAACCAACATGATATTAATATGCATGCTGACAATGATAAAGGTACTAAAATTTGATTCACCTGAGGACGCTTTTTAGTCGGTAAGCCTTCTACACACTCAAGGAGACATAACAGTAGAAGCAAGGAAGGCACGGTCAACCAGGGGGTCATCGCTGCCCAAGGCAGCTCACGAGGGCATGGTGTGCCTATAACTCGCCGGTGCACCAGGAGAGACTCCGCTCGCGTTAGACAAACTAACTGAAAGTGCGAGTTTCACAAGATTAAATGACATACGCGGTGTCCATGGTGACCAACCATGACGGACTGCTACGTCACTACACGAACCCCCTTTTTGCCAAGTCCCAAGAATGTGATATATGCGACAGCGACGGATGAGAGACTGTCGTTATATGCCTTGACCTTCCGTGAGCTTCTGACAAATCATTTAAACAAGTCAATTACAGGTGTGACAAACTTGCGGGATTCTTTATAACATATGCATGAAAAGGAGAAATAGATTAATTCTCCTTTTCATGCATATGTTATAAATGAAAAGGAGAAATAGATTAATTGCTTAAAAAAGAGAGAAAATTGGTGTGCAATATACATCTACCGTAAATACTTTTATTCCATATTTTACATCATGATATTTAAATTTGATGAGTTATTTTCGCTATATTTAGTTTGAGTTCTTTAATTGAAGAATAATAACTTTTTTGTAATTTTTCATTATAATAATTTAAATTCTTGTCCCTCATTTGCAATAGTATTATTTGCTCTTACAATATTTTTTTTTTAAATTTTTAATATAATTTGGTAACCAAATTGAATTCTTGACTCCATACATTGCATTTTTAACCTGCGTAGAAATAATTTTGACTTAATTTTCTTATTCCTCTTTTAATACGATAGAGAAAGGTGTACTTTTTTCTTTTTTTTTCTTTCTTCTAGGTTAATCAAGTGAATAAATGTTATAATGAATTTGATAATAGTGGGTATGAGTATCAATAATATATGGTATATGAGGAAAAATTATAGATTGATATTAATATGCACTATTCTAAATAGTGTATTGTTACTTTTGCATGACAACTGTGACAAATAGTTTTATTTATTTATTTATTTAAAGGGGCGAAAGTATTCTTACATATTTTAAAATTTTAAAATATCCTTGAAGCGGTTTAAACACCCCCACCCACAGGCATACCACAAACTCCCACCTCCATATAAACTCCTTTAAATCCTGAGATATAAAGACTGAAAAGTAAAATACTAAGCAGTTCATCCTGGAGGACCCGTCAATTCACAGGGAGTCCAACGTTTGTTTCGATGCTTGCTATGGCATTCTCAAAACACATCTTTATTCTTTTGATAAAGTTTCCGTCAACCCACTAATAGTTTTAGATCCTTCCAGAGTAAGGGATGGCTCACGAATCAAAAGCCTGAGGAAAATCACCTCCCCCCCTTCATCTGCTTAGTTTTAGTTCAATAAGAACATTCAGTGTAAAAATATGATCCATTCACTATCTGCCCCTTCGAAATGCAGCCTAGCTCTCCAGCAAAACACATCTCTCCTCATACCTGTCCTGTAAACGAAGTGAGAGAATATTTGTAAATAATTTACCTAAACAGCTTAATAAAGATAATGGTCGATAATTATTTAGGTTATTACGATCATCCGTTCTAAAAATTAGTAAAATTATCACCTTGCACCGTGCCGGGAAAGCAAACCGAATATAAAATTTTGTTAAATAGTGCTAGAAGTAATATTCGAAAGTTGTGCGGAAGCTCCTTTATAAAAGCATTTAAAATCCAATCATAATCTTGTGACTTCCCATTTTTAACTTTTTAATAAAACAGTGAAGCAAGGAAATAGGTGCAGTCAATATAGATTTTTCAATTATGCTTTCAGTTCCTCCTATTGGCAAGAACGACATGTTGGACATATCGTCGTCGAAAGAGTTGTGCATTGTTTTTTTTCTAAAATGACAAAACTCAAAAACATAACGCTGGTTTCCTGATCTTATAGATCGCCATTTCTCTGCCAAATTCCTCTTGGATTCCCGTCATGCCGGGTTAAACCACCCTCTTTCTACATCTTGACGTAGGATAAATAGTTCTACAAAGGAGTATCATTCTCGCTGCCCTAACAATGGCCATATTGTGGATTGTCATTAATTCATCAATACTGAGCATAGATATAGGGCCAAAAATATAGTTCTCAAGATGTTGAACAAACTTTCCTGAGTTCCACAGAAGCCACTTAGAACAAAGGCACGAGCGAATTAACATAGCTTTCTACTTATATTTTACTATGCCTTGACAGCAAGTAGCTATTTCGAATTATTGCCTTCTCTCTCTTTCGCTCTCTCTCCCCCTCTCTCTATCTATCTGCTCTCTTTTTCATAAAAAATTGACCGTGTAACCATTAAGATTCGCTTTTTCAGTTACCGTCGTTTTTAATAAAACCAAGATTATTTCTACATCATTTTTATATAGCAAGTTAAGATCAATAGTCATTATATTATATATCATAATTTGTTTCTGAGTGAAGTAGCCACTAATCTTCCAATTAAAAGTTTCTCACACATTTCTCAGCTCCTTAATATTAATATTTTCAATGACTTGAGTTGCAGTGCTGGTTTACATTTTCACATTTGCCTCAATACTTGTTCTTCAATCTCAATCTCTTGAACTTTTCATGCATTTTTAGGACGATCTTCTCACTTCTGCGATGGTTAATCTCGAACTTCAATTTCATCGCTACGCTGGTAATTTGAATAAAGTTTCTTCTATATATAATTTGAAGATTCCTATTTAGAATTGGGTAATTTTCAGAGTTCCGACGAAAACATGGTCATGGTTGCGCAACCACATAATTTGGATATTCTGTGTGAAGCCTCATTAAATTAATTGAAAGTAATTTTAATATTCAAAGGACATATTAATAGTTTTGAATATTTGCATGCAATATTATCTTTTTTTTATTTAGTAGGTGAGCCGAAAATATTATTTAGTACTTTTTCTCTGCCAAATATCAGAGTTAGCTTTTAATTATGAGATAATTTTTCGTTCTTCAATTAATTTTCCATGTGATTTAAATTTAATTGCCGACTTTTTTCAACTATACCTTATTATCTAATCTTTTTATAGAGAAAATAGTAATCATAACTTTCAATTTCATGTTCTTGGCCTGGTAAGTAACTGACAAGGTATTAAAATAGAAACCTGGGAAACATTTTTAATGAAGAATGCATCATAACCAGAAGGGGCTTTTTCCCTTATTAAAAAGTGAGGGCGGGTAGATTATTTATTCGATTAATTTTTGACTTTTCATAATTTTAGGTTCAAAATAATAGAACCTATATTTTAATTCTTAAGAGTAGGAGTAGGAAAAAAGAGGAATATTTTCATCTCGACTGTCCTTCTATAGTTAATAAAATTAAAAAGAGCTCGCACAAAAACCCACACAACTTTTATTGGCAGTTTGTAGATCCTAGGCGTCCCTTTATTTTAACTTGAGAATATTATTTTTTCCTAGGTAAGATCTTGATGAATATTCATAAACCCTGTGCAGTGGAGATATGGTAATCAAGGAAGATACTAGTAGATAAAGGCTAATGTTAAAATGGAAGTAGGGAATATGTGGAGAGATTTCACAAATAACTGAATATTCACTTTTTCTAAAACAACAATATAGGAACATTATATATTACCTTATTAAACACGATGTTAAACGATAAAATTATGACATAAATATGATCACAACATTATGCAGAAAACATTTCAAAATTAACAGCGTTAACGTTAATATAAATAAACAACGATGCTGAAAGTATAACAATTTCTCATCTCATTAACTGAAGAAGATTAGTAATGTCTTATCTAAACAAATCTAGTCTGTAGAATTATCATCTTTCAATATCCTTGAGAATTATTTTGACACACGTATGAATTTTAACCCAAAGTTAAACCTCTTTGACTCGTAAATAATCTTATCGCCATAAGTATATACTTTTCGCCATAATAAAATAAAAGGAGATTTTTCTTTTAAATTCAACAGCATACTTTTATGTGTGGCTTTTTAATATCCGCATTTTCAAAAAATTACGGGCCATTATTCCAAAAATTAAGTAGACCCCCTTTAATTGCGTATACAACTGGCATGTACAATATGGTATCGCGATCAAAACCGTCTAATTGGGCTTACCAGTATTATGTAATTTATTTTATCCATTAATTTCTGAGTTCGCAGCAAACTGAGAAAAGAAGAAAGGCTCACGAAATGCTTTATGAAAAAACTCCATTCATCTGTTCTAAAGTTAGCATGCAGCGATATATATATATATTCCGGTAATAGTTGGATTCAAAAAAAGTAGCGGAAAGCGTTAATTGTACACAGGGCAGCTAAGGAAATGTTTCTATTAACCGACACTGGGATATGAACTATATCCGGGGAAAAATTTAAATGTAGCTCTTGATTTGCGTGTAGGAGTGAAATCTCCAATGTGGCGCATGATAAAAAAAAAACGCTATTCGACGTGCTTCTCATTCTCAATTATCACATCTGCCTTAGCTTCTACATAATGTCTTCTCATCATCCGTTATGCTTTTAAACTTCTAACATAGCGTGATCTAGCGCACGAAATTTTCCAAATTATAAATGTGCGTCAACTGAAATCGGCTTTAAATAACATTTGCTTTGATATATCAATTCAAATAAAAAAATTAAATATACAATGATTTTTAGCACCCACGTATAAATAGTTTAAAAGAGAGTTGTTGTTTTTTTAGTAGAAAAACGAAAAAGAGACTTTAAGAGAGAAAGAGATTCCTCGTTCGTCTAGCGGTCAAGACACTCCGGGCTCAACGGAGGGACCCTGGTTCGAATCCAGAACGAGGATGGAGTCTCTATTTTTCCTAAAACAGTTTTTTAGGAGAAAGTAGCTAAAACAGTAGTTTGAGCTATTTATACATGGGTGCTGAAAATTATTGTATAATAAATTCCCCCACGAAAAACTCACAAAAATCTCGCCCCGGAGGCTTTGTGTGTTGACCATTATTTGGCAATTGTGTTATCCCTGTAAAGGGTAATAATATCTTACAAAGAAATTAAGGTTCACATTAAAACTCTAAGTCAAAGTTTAAAAGAGTCTCACACTGTACCTAAATAAAATATGGTTAAAACTTTTCCGAGCAAGGTTCACTACAGGCATCCGTAAATTAATCTGATGACGAATTATTTTAATTTTACATTTTCAAACAGAAACGATTAAGAATAAAATATAGGCTACACTATGGTTCAAATTTATGATCTGCAGTATTACAGAACTATTTTATTATACACTTATTCTCCTTATTATATTCACAAAATGGAATAAAATAGAAAAAAAAACACATATTTACTTCATGTGCACGATTTTAAGGGCGCTTTATTTTTCCATTAAAAAAATTTCGAAGAATTTCTAAACTTTCTATATATTATGCTTACTTTTAGCATGTTTTAATTAATTTTGCAAATGTATTACGAGACAGTGAAAATGATAAAAAGAAGTGGGCAGAAAATTATGCAAATTGCAGGGTAGGCACAGATAACCGTGATATGTAAATAATGCGAAATGCGCAGCTGTCCTGTGCGCGCTGAGTGTGATATAAGGGCAGGAAGATGCAGAATCGGCAATAGTCCTGCCGCTCTGTCTGACAGGGAAATCATTTTGCTTTTTTTTTTCTCAGAAAAACGTGTAGCAGCAGAGAATGAAGGGCCGCCCCAACTGAAGCAGTTCCAGCAGACAGACAATTTCACAAGGGGAATGGTGATCATACTCCGAAGGTCAGATTGGCCATACAACAAACCGCAACGGACAGGCACCTACACGTGTCCACGGTGCACTGGCTATGGCGAAGATAGTTGGAACAAGGGAATGTGGCACGTTTCAGGGGTGCTGGTGCAGCCAGAGCAATGTCAGCACGCGTGGACCGATATATCCACCAGCAAGCGTTCGCAGCTCCGCAGACCACTTCCGTCGCACTTTTGAAACATGTGCAGGGCACCTTTGATGCTCCCATATCGACCAGGACCATTATCTTCTGATTGATCGCCGACAGCTTGATCTCGTGGCGCCCATTAAGAAGGATGCCATTGACCCAATAGCCAAGAGGTCTCCATTTGCCATGGTGTCGGGATAGAGCCGCGTGGACGGCGGAATGGCACAGGGTCGTGTTCTCAGATGTCAGGCTTCTGTCTGAGCAATGACAGTCGCCGTATACGAGTCTGAAGCCAATGTGGCGACAGGTCCAATCCGGCCGCATCTGTGAAACGGCACATCGCACGACAACGTGGCATTATGGTTTGGGACGCAATCGCATACGACAGCAGGTCACCTCTAGTCCGTATTGAGGACACAATGATGTCCCAGCGATACGTGGATGACGTGCCGCAGCCGGTGACACTACCCTTCCTTCAGAGCGTATCCAGTGCCATTTACCTGCAGGATAACGCCTGACCACCCACGGCACGCATCCGCCAACGTATCTTGCAAGGTACCCAGGTGCTTCCCTGGCCACCAGTCTGCCTGATATCTCACCAATCGAACACGTCTCTGACATGATTGGACGTGCGCTGCCATCGCCGAGTTCAGAAGAAGAACTCTGGCAAATGGTTGACAGGGAATGGGCAGCCATCCCTCAGGACACCATCCGCATGCTTATCGAGTCTGTTCCTAGATGTGTTGCTGCTTGTATCGCCGCCCGCGGTGGTCTTACATGCTACTGATCAGACTGTGTTGTCGCTCAGTGTGCAGGTGTGTCATGTTGCAATAAACATCACATCGTTCGTTGCCGCCTCTTTTTGTTTACCGATTTTCATTACTTGCTGTCCACTCATTCTTGGTGTTGCATTTTCACTGTCACGTAGGGGCATAAAGGACAAGCTCATCTCGTATAATATATACACTGTCTTCAATTTCTGTAAGAAAAAAAAAATTGTCGCCCATTAACATGATTTTTTCTAACAAGAAATGCCCACGCTCCATAATACACAAATCTGAAGAATTAGATTGCCAGGTCAAACGTTTGGTTTGGTTTTCTTCAAATCAACGTTTTGCAGCTTCGAAAATATGACTGGATGGCCTATCATGTTGAAATAGGAAGTTTTCGCCTCCTAAAATTAATCTGTTTGCCAAAAGTTGTGGATCTAGTATATGCGTATATAACTTTGAATCTATTATAGTAGGTTCTAATATGAAATCCATCGTACCACTTACAAAAACTACAGAATATCCCCCAGAATATCAAAGAACCGCCTTTAAACATCGACCCCATCTGAAACGGTTTTTTTTTTTTTGCCGTAACTCATGACAGTAGCGATGTAAACCACCGAGTCCATCGAGATTGATACATTTTCCACCGAAAGATGTAAGTGTTCCAGTGAACACTGCCCTGCATCCACTTAAGGTCATCTTCTCTGTTCATGGTTTTATGCCGTTCTACTAGAGATATCTTTTTATATATTTTGAGATATCACATTTATTTAGAACACATGTCACAATAGAGCAGAAAACAAGTTTAAATTAATAGAAATTTTTCCTGCTGCATTTCTTTCAGAACTACCAATTGCAATCTTCCCAATAGCTTCGTTTTAGTACCTGTTCTTTTCTTTACGAATTCGTCTTTTAATCATGTTGTCAATTACACCTTTTGACTTTCGCGTAATTTTAGCAATATTTCGCATAGAAATACCTCTGGCACGAAAAATCTGCAATTTTCACACTCTTACCTCATTAAATTCCACTTCTTATAAACCCATGATTATAAAAATTGCAACACCATGAAGGACTCGTCCGAATTGAATGAAATTTAATGTACAAACGACCTGTGTTGATACAAATAAACGATTAAAATTACAAAGCAAAAAAACAATATTACATGTCGAAAATCAGTATTTGGTGAAGCCACCACGCGCTGCAATAAGTGATGCTATACGACGTGGCATGGAATCAAACAGATGTTGAATGTGTGCCTGAGGAAGAGCATTCCAGATTGCTTGTATGCAACCCCAAAGTTCATCTGTAGTAGCTATGGGACGAGGATCACGAGCGAGACGCCGACCAACGAAATCCCACACATGTTCAATCGGCGACATATCCGGCGAATAGGCAGGCCAAGGAAGAAGCTGTATCTGTTGTGATGAAAAGAAGTCTTGAACATTCCTGGCAATATGTGGGCGGGCATTGTCCTGTTGAAATACAGCTCCGGGAATGCCTTGAAGGAAGGGAACAACTTCGGGCTCCAGAACTTCATTGATGTACCGGTTGCTGTTAAGATTACCCACAATTCGTAGCAGCTGAGATCGTCCATGATACGCAATCGCACCCCAGACCATAACGCTGGGGGTTCGTCCACTATGACGTTGGATAATGCACTCCGGAAGGTGGCGTTCACCGGTATAGCGTCTAACACGGATGCGGCCATCACTGTACCCCAAATTAAAGCGGGATTCATCAGAAAACACCACTTGTTGCCAATCAGCACGCCAGTCTCTATGTCCATGAGCCCATTGTAGCCGCAGGCGCCGATGGTTTTGCGTCAGGAGGATCCTGTATAAAGGAACTCTTGCACGCAGTCCACGGTGCAGTAGACGCCGACGAATTGATGAAGCACACAATGATACACCTGTAGCAGTGCACCAACGTTCTGCCAACTGTCCAGATGAAGCAAAACGGTCCGTCACCGCCATGCGGACCAGGTGTCTATCATCCCGTGCTGACGTCACCTTTCGGCGTCCACTCCCGGATTTCCGAGTTGTCTGGTTCTCTTGAACCCACTGCTTCCACACTCGCATCACTGTGCTGCTGTTACGCCCCATACGAGCTGCTATTGCACGATAAGAAAACCCTCCTTCACGAAGGCCGATCATTCGTCCCCGTTCAAACTCCGTAACTTGCTGAAATGTCGCCCTCTTTCGTCGTAGAGGCATAGTGACGTCTCATGTAACGTTTACCACTAGCAGATAGCCATACACGCCCCGCTACAGCCCTCTATTTATACGGATCCATCAGCAGTTCAGAGGGCGCTGCTCAGCCCACGCATGCGCGATGACTCTGAAATTCTAATCATTTGAATAGCATACCCTAATTTGCATTTCCTGAAAGTTTCAGCTCAATCACATGCTACCTTCATGGTGTTGCAATTTTTACAAACATGAGTTTAGTATTTATATAAATCGAACACTACGCAGATTAAATCAAACAACAATATCAATCAACGTTTATTGGCGTAGTGATACCAGCGCCGATGTTATGGCGTGATTAGATGGTGAAACGTTCGAAAGAAAATAAATATTTCTGCGTTCGGTGGGACCTTCCCGCGTTGTGGGACCCACGACCTTCGATGGAAGGTCGTAG
>QLNU02015360.1:648935-675000 GCA_006491805.2 Dysdera silvatica | reverse complement strand
CTTGGCCAGCTAATTTCAATATATGGAAACATTATGAAAGAACTCAACAGACGTATTAAACTTGGCTGGAGTGCATTTGGAAGAAACAGTTTTATCCTGAAGGGGAAATTGCCTTTGTGTCTAAAAAGAAAGGTCTTCAACCAGTGTGTATTGCCAGTCCTCTCTTATGGATCAGAGACATGGAGTCTAACAGTTGGAGCAATACGAAAGTTACAGACAACGCAAAGGAGCATGGAGAGGTGCATGCTTGGAATAACTAGGAGAGATCGAAAAAGGAACACTTGGGTGAGAGAGCAAACTAGAGTAGAGGACATCATTGTTAAAGTAAAAGGGCTGAAATGGCGATGGGCTGGGCATATTGCAAGAAGAACTGATCAACGATGGACAACAGAAATTCTGAACTGGATTCCAAGAGACCACCGAAGACCTAGAAAACGTCCTCAAACTAGATGGGTGGATGAAATAAGAAAACAGGTTGGGGTGACTTGGAAGCGAATTGCTCAGGATAGACTTGTGTGGAAAGCATTTGGAGAGACCTTCATCCAGCAGTGGATAGATAATGGTTGAATATGATGATGATGATGATGATATATATATATATACATTTATATACATTTATTCTGTGCTATATACAGAACTTGAAATAATTTTTCACAGAACTCACATAAGAACTTTTATGTTGGTCTAGAATGGAACAGCACATCTTTAGGCTCATGTAGCGTGTATTTTTCAAACGAACTTAATTTATGCAACAAATCAAACCTTCTAATATCTTGTAATAAAACTTATGACGCATTTCACGTTAAAATTTTTTCTTACAATGCGCATGGCTTTCATTAATTCGACACTCAACCTTAATTTCTGCAAAGACCAAACGTTGTTTATAAAAGAAAATATTCTTTCCACGGATGCCGTACTTTTAGGCAGACATAAAATAAACTCTAATTAAGATGCAAAAATCCTGAAATTATTGCAAAACTAACATCATGGAGCAAACATTGTGTCTGAGACGGCTGGCGAATGTTGCCAATACGTAATTTTTACTTTCTTATCGATCTCGATCAGAACATCTCCACAGTAATAATTGATAACATGGACACAAACATTTTTACAGTTTATATATTAACCAACATTAAAGGATATTTTATAGTATTTATAAAAAAGGGATAAATTGGGTTTATTACTGAAACGACGGTAGGAACGGAACATGGCAATTAACGGTACTGTCCCTTTCGAAATGGGATAGATGGTCAGTCAATATATACTGCAAAAATCGGCTTAATTTATAGAATTATACTATATTAAAACTATATAATAATTATCATCAAAATTACAGTACAGATGTAGCAATTAAGGAAAAAATTATCACATCTTGAACTAGAGGTGGTGGTCCACTTCAAGTCACACAGAAGCCTTGGAGCTGTCCAAATTTCGTCTTAATAATGATTATTATGCTTGCCTCCCGAATACAAAATTTTACGGTTAAAAGTATTTTTTTTTTATCAAAGACCCCTTTCCTTTAATACTTTATATACTTTAACATGATTAAATAGGCGATAATATATATTTGTATATTTAATCACTACTTTCAGAAGTCTTTCAGGTTATTCGAGCAAACTGCAGCCAAGTGTGGATTTATATATTTTTAATGGATCTAAATAACTATTTATATTAATGAATTCTGAAATGAGCACCATTTAGTAAATTCCCCTTTTTTGCTTTATAGAAAAATTTTCAGTTTAATAAAGTCATTGAACGTAACATACGGAGGATAATATAAGCCAAAAAAAAAAGATAATTAAACTATAATACCTTTTTTATTCTGAAAACAATTTATAAAATAAAAACTACGCGCTTTTAAATTTATTTAAAACGTTCAGCATTAAATTGGAAATGAGGCCATTATTATAAACCGTGTAAGATATTATACTGATTGAATATTCATTCATATACAGTCAGCCTCACTTTACCAGGTTACGGATAATGGAATACCCTGCTTATAAAAATAAAATTTATTAGAACAAAATGACTCCCATAGGATCAATGTCAAATTCCCCCGATTTAATCCGTGAAGAATAATCTCCACGGGCCGCCCCCGAATGAATGAATAATGAATAAAGGAGGGATGAAAGTCCTCTTTACTAACGCTATCCCTACACCTCACCCTGCTTGCTGAAGGATTTTCAACGTATCCATATTAGGAAGTGGAATATAAAAGTTTTGCCAGATTTCTTTAGCCATAAATAATGCAGCATACACACACAACTGCATGCTAATATGCAATTTTTTGTATACATCGTGTTATTCTTTTGAATTGCAAACACACGTTTCTGCTTAAAGCCGAATCACATGGTCTTCCATACAGTTACTTAAACCTTCCCCCATGAATTTTGAATTACTCCGCACCTGATGTTCTAGCACATTTAAGTACATAGGTAACAGTATATTTGTTTCCTCCGGATAATCAAATACCCCGTTTAATCGAATAATATTTGTTTAGAATCGTCAATATTTTTTTAAAGAGGGGATACTGCCTACTAACCCCCAAAAGTTGATAAATCAGTATTATTCCGATCATTCGGACTAATTAATGTGAGGAAAATCTAAAAATAATCTGCAAGTGGCTCTGTTTAGATCAGTGTTTCTCAAAGTGAGCTCATCGGAGGCCTATCAGAGGGTCAGCAGGATCTTCAGAAAATTTCACAAGAAAAAGAGTGAAATAATAATATATGGATTGAAAAACCCGTCCGCAAAGAGTAGAAATTTACTTCAGACAATAAAATTGTTAAAAGTGGCGTCCTGGCAAGGGTAAAATCGGAACGCACTGGAATTCCATTTTCTCTGGAATTTTCACTGGAATCTCTGTGCGCTCTCTGTGAACTCTCATTTTCACTGGAATTGCATTTTTCCAACAATACCAGCAAGAACAGAACGTTACGGCACTGCTTGATTTAAGCAATTTAAATCTCAATTGGACTGAAAAAACCTAATAACAGCTGCTTTAAATGTTTAATGGATGATTCACTGAATAATAAAATTATCTAGCTTGCAAATGAGAAAGAGAGAGTTGTGGGTAGGGACTACGACCCCTGTATAAATGTTTGGAATCAACACCTATGGCCTACAAAAATTGAACAAAATCAATAAGGTATTCTAAAGAAAATAAATTTATTAAACCGAATGGGTGTATTTAAAAAAATATACATTGTTTCCTGAAATTAACATGTAAAATCATTTAAGTAGCAGCATTTTTTTAAATTATTTAGTTATAGTATTTTTAAATTATTTAATTTAGCAGTATTTTTTAAATTGTTAATTTAGCAGTATTTTTAAATTATTTAATTTAGTATTTTTAAATTATTTAATTTAGCGAGTATTTTTAAATTATTTGGTACAACTAACAGTGAAAAAAAATATGGAATCATTGGAAGTACAAGAAAAAAGTATGGAATCATATTAAAGTTTACTTGATTAGTAACACGCATGTTCTCCACAGGCCTTGATTACAGTCTGGATTTTATTTGGCATGAACTCCACAAGTATCTTGCAGTTATCTCTGTCAATTTTGTTCCATACGGTCTTGACAGCAATTTTTAATGTTTCTTAATTTGTTGGCTGCTGCTTCATGACAAGTTATTTAAGTTTCCACCGCAGATTTTCAATTAGGTTTAAATCCGGACTGCAGGCCTGCCAGTCCAATGTCTTGTAGTTTGTCTCCGAAAAGTAATTTTTAAGAAAACTAGACCTATGACATGAGTCATTGTCGTCCATGAAGGTGACTTCCTCATCCTCAAACTGGTCTTCGATTGTTGGAATGGGAAAGGCGTTTAAAATCTCGATGCAGGCTTCCGAATTCACATCTCTATTTACTATATATAATTTACTTGGACCTTCGGACGACATACTCCCCCAAATCATAAGAGATGTGGGAATCTTTTTGCAGTACTTCATATAATCTTCATTCGTGGTTTCTCCTTTTAGACGCAAAACAAATGTTCCACTGTCATCACCACTACCAATATATTCTTGACTCATTACTAAATATCATTGTGCTATATGTGTATATGTGTGTGTGTCCAGAATAGTCCAATTTTTCATTCGTTTTGCCCATTTTAATTTAGCGTATTTATGTTTTTTTGTAAGTTTAGGTTTAGCCTTGGCCTTACAGAAGCGAAAACCCATACCCCATAGACGATTTTTATCTATTTTATCAGAAATGTTAGCTTTAGATATTTTTTTCCATTGATAATTTATTGGCTTTGACGTCGAAAATATCATACATTTACGTATTTTCCTTAGAGTTTGATCCTGACGAGTAGAAGTTGCACGAGGCCTGCCACAACGGTGAAGGTTCATGACGCTTTTCGTTTCTTTATACTTTTCCAAATTTTTGAAATGGCGGATTGAGAAAAAGAAAACGTCTCTGTAGCTTCTTGTTGAGTTTTTTTTCAACCAACCATTTAGTTATTTTGTTCTTAACTTGAACATTGAGCTCTTTTATCGGTGCCATTTTTTTTTTGCTAACTAACGATATGAAAGCAAATGATGCTGGTTTTATATATTTACCTCCACTCAGAATTCAACCATGCATATTACATAATCATAACATCATTTGCTCACTTAGAATTTGCATAAACAAGCCTTTGATTCCGTACTTCAAATGATTCCATACTTTTTTCTCACGGTGTTGTGAGTTAAAATTAAATAATTTAAAAAATACTGCTAATTTAAATGACCTTTTTACATACAAATTTCAGAAACGATGTATAGATTTGGAAATACACCAATTCGGTTTAATAAATTTATTTTCTTTAAAATACTTATCAATTTTTGTGAAATTTTGTAGACTATAGGTGTTGATTCCAAACTTTTTTTCCAGGATTTGTAGTATTATTATTAAACAGGGTTGATAACCTTAGGTTCATTTTTTTTTACTTGTGAAGGACCCCTCACTCCTCCCTACCACACACACACTTCCTGAAGGTCTGTGATAAGTAAAGAAAATGCTTAATACTGTTCGTAAACGACCGAAGTTTAAAAAGCACTGGTACAGACATTTAAGTGAGGGGAAGTTAAGTATTTTTTTACAGCGATTGCAAAATTTTCGTAATAAATAGAACATTCGTAAAAAACTGTAAATTATAAAACACACGCATCTGGTATTTATGTATGATTATGACAATATGTTCTTTTGCGCTTAACTGTTTAAATTACGTTATTAATATGAATATATTTATATGATTCCATAACAGTTCATATTGAAAAATAAATTATTTATATTTATAACTTTAATATGCAGTATTATTAAAAATTATGTATTATATAGATATGTCAGATACCAATCTATTCCTATTTTTACAATAAATATGCAATATATCATATACGTGTACACGATAAAAACGACCACACTGCTGAATTAATAAAATGTCAAGATACTGTTGAAAATAACTGTGATTCACTGTTATTTTGACTGTATTACATTGTTATTTTGAAAAAAGCAGTTACTCCCTTTTATTTTTGAGCCGACTCCTTTTTTTTTTTTTTTTTTGAGCGTACTCTCGATTATTTCTAGAGGCGATAATATCAGTGTATTCAGATTCACTATTACTCGAATACTCTGTCAATTTTCCTACACATTGCATTGCTTCTTCGTGACTGACATTCACAGCCCTTGATTTGTAATCTTATCTCTTTAGGTAACCTCCACTCGCTTTATTTTAGGCAATATTTTTGAAATTTGCTCTGGCGCAGTATAGCCCAGATGCTCTTGCGCCATAAAAAATCCAAACAAACAAACAAACAAATTTGCTTGCTTCTTTTTCATACCTGTATAAAAAAATACAGGCACGTGTAATCCGCGCACGAGAAATTGATAATATGGTGTATTTCCCAAAGAAAAGAAAAACGTGTACATTGACAAATATAGGCTACTCGTATTATTAGCAACATTATGGATAACACTGATAATTTGTTATTACTAGCTTATCTTCAGATGTATAGTTCGTTCACGAAAAGTAGTCCGATGGTACCGTTAGAAAATAACGGGAGCTGACGTCACAAAGGGCATAGCCGATTCCAGCAGAGGGAAGGGTGTCATTTCAGAACTGTTTTTTAGCGAACGTTTGTCTGCGCCAAAAACCAGTTCGGAAATGACGTCCTCCCCTCTGCTGTAATCGGCTAGGCCGTTTGTGACGTCAGCTCCCGTTATTTCTAACGGTACCATCGGACTACTTTTCGTGAACGAACTACAGCTGCTAGCAATACTACGATAGTACTATTGCGGTTCAGTTACAATTAGTTAAGAAAAAGTGAATGCACTTATTGTTTATAAAGTTATCTAAGCGGGAGAACCACCAACATAATGCTGCTTGTGAGCAACGTATGTTTATAAACTAAATTCACCAAGTTTCCGAACTTTGCTTCATTTAGAATTACCACGAGCTTGGCTGGGTCACGTATATCATAGCTAATATTAATAATTAAAAAAATGACTATCATTGTGCTTTTGTTTACTTTCTATTCTTATACAGGTTTTCAATCATTTGATGAAAAAATTAATGCTGTACTAATTTTTATTTACAATTTTATATTCTTTCCACGTAAAAATGTATTTGGACTATTTAAATATTCTTACACAACGTGATATACATGCATTTATATTATAAATGGGGGGGGGGTCTAATAATTAGCTTTATTGTAAAATTATCAGCAGAGATTGCAAGTTTGGTTATTTATGTGATGACGGATACGGATACTAGTCTTAATATGACAAGAGAAGATCCATGTATTCTCTAGTTTTTCCAATTATTATGAGAGTAAAAGAAGTTTATGAATTTAGCATTATTTAACTTAACATTATTAACTCGAAAAAAATAAACATGTATGATTACATATAAAATTTCACATAATTTTGAATACAGTGAAAATTAAAAAGCTTTCTTAAATCATTTACAGCCAGGGTTCAAATTGGGCGGGAGCCCAGCGGAGCCTGGCTCCGGTACTTTTTCATTTTTGGCGATTATTTAAATATTAGCCAGAACCCCTAAATAGACACTGTCGTGAAAAAGTAATGAATTTGAGATTAAGGTCATGCATTTTGTTGTCCAGAAAAATGAACATAAACAATTGATATGATTTATCGATTCTTTTGCAGCCATTCGATTTTTTAATCGATGTATCATAATATTAGGGCTCCTGCACTTTTTTTTTGTTAGAAATTAAGCCCTGTTTACAGCATTATTTCAATATCATCAGTATTCCAATGTTCAGCATCAATGTATCATCAGTATTTCAATGTTCAGCATCAATGTATCATCAGTATTTCAATGTTCATCATCAATGTATCATCAGTATTCCAATGTTCGTTCGATCGAAACAGAACTATGTAAATTATTTTATAAGTCTCTAACTGCGTTCATTGTGTGGGAAATTAATTTCTTTCGTTTTTACGCAATGTTTAGCTTAACTCCTATCAATTGTGGATCTATTGCATTTATTTTCAGCTGAAGCAAATATTCCTTTAGCCGAACCTGCAAAATGTGCGCCGTTGCTCCAAGTTGTTGAGATCGATCCAAAAGACCCCGCAATTCTCATCTGGCCACATTGCACCAAAGTTTTACGTTGCGCTGGGTGCTGCAGCAGTGCTTTACTCACTTGCGTCCCTACAAGGACAAGCACAGTTGCGCTCAAAGTAAGAAAATCCCTCTTTTTCAAAGCTAAGAAAAATCTCCAAAAACGTACAAACCAAAATTATCCCTGTAAGTGCAATATATTGGATTTTTTTCTCCATAGATAATGAAAGCTCGATTTGCACAACCTGGGGCCGAGTGGCCAGAACAGGCCGGATACGAAATCGTGTATTTGGAACAGCATGAACGCTGCGCATGCATTTGCAAAGAACGTGCCAGTGATTGTGGACCAAAACAACGCTATGAGGCAGGCGAGTGCCGGTGCGTCTGCAATAATGATAGTGACTCTGTTAAATGCGAATCTTCCGCCAAATATTGGGATAATAAAAACTGCGAATGCAAGTGTAGGCACGAAACCGAGTGTTCTACGGGTTTTTACTTCTGCGAACAAACATGCGGGTGAGTTACTAATTGACTATAATTATCAATTGAAAATTATTCATATAAGATAGTTAGCTTGCGTTTTGTTTCGAATAATTTATATTAATTCACATAATACTAATACCAAATTAGTCATGATTATATTTTATTATATTTGCCACCCACGATTTATTTTAGTTTCAAGAGTTGTTTTGAGAAAGAGACGCTTTCCCCATCCTGGTTCGAATCCAGGATGGGGAAAGCGTCTCTTTTTCTCCAAAATTACATAAGCTCTAGTTTGAGCTGTAATTAATACGTGGGTGGCAAAAATTATAGTATAATAAATTCCCCCACGAAAACTCACAAAAATCTCGCCCCGGAGGCTTTCTTGTGTTGACCATATTTGGCAATTGTGTTATCCCTGCGGAGGGTAATAATACCTTAACATTATATTTTCTTATATTTCGTTCGACAGGCAGTTGATTATTAATGTCCTTGCTGTTGCCTGAATAGGAGTTCTATAGTTTGATAGATATGTGTCGTACCAACAGTACGACGTTTTATTGTAATATATAAAACACAATAATTACGAGCACTAGTATAATTGAAAAATAACGAATATACGCTTTGTTGAGGGGAGGGAGACAACGCAACCTAAAGAGAAAAGGTTCTTTCAAAAATTTAAAATTGAGGATATGAACCTCTGCAATCAATCAATCAATCAATCAAGAAAGAAAGAAAGAAGAAGCAAAGATGGCATTTTCATTGCAAAATGCCTCTTTTTAAAGAGCAGTGGAAACATGACGGTAACATATTAATGCATTGTAAATCCTCTTCTAGTGGCCATGTAATACCGATATATACAGCGTCATGGAGTTATAGCAATCTGAAGTTCTCCTATAGCCGATTCTTTCAGATGTTCTGTTCCTTTATTTATGTTCTATGGAGAAAGGACAGCCAAGGTTACAGGATCTACAGTTTTCCAAGGAATCCGAACCTCTTTCGCCTAGGGAATCAAACTCCATTGCAGATCTGTGGGGAAAATCGGCAAGCTCTCGATCCCTGCTGAAATCCAATCCAGATCATCCGCATGGTATCCAAATGCGTTATCACTATGTTACAGTGGGGTTTATAAAGATGTTTCGCAAATGTTGTCCTAGTTCAGTGCAGTAATATGTCATAGTGCCTTCGATGGAGGACAAGGACGCCATTAGCATCGTTATGACCACTCTCTTGATCCCACGATCCTCTCGAACAATAGTTTCCCTGATACGTCGAGATCTTTCGTGGAGGTTACTTGTGCGCTCTTGGACTCATTGCTGCCAATATTGCCTTACTGTTATATCGCTTCGTTCAAGATGGCTGTTGACAAGTTTTCATAACCATCCCACTCCTCGTAAACCTACGATGCAACCTTTCTTTTAAAGTCGCATAGTTACCCGTACTGCCGATATACGCTTCGTTGAGGCAGCTCCACACACACACACACACACACACACACACACACATTACTTTACAGAATAAGATAGAAAAAAGCCAGATTTGTCTGTTCATGTGAATAGTGTCCATACATTTCCCCGGGATATTCTCTTCACATTTGCTTTGGAAACGCCAGGTGCGTTTATTGGCGGTAAAAATTTAATGATTTGCATGTGCAGCCAAAAAGCATATGCATACGGAGATTTGCGGCTCTTACTCTGATTTACTGAGGTGCGTCGTTTTATAACAAAGTGTATATAATTTTAACTAAGCACATAGCCAAGTCTTTGTTGATTAAATCATCAATCAAGTGAATTAATTTCGCTGCATTATGTATGGACTGATGCTTTTCACATTTTGGGATCCCATGCTTCTTGAAGTCAATTTAGATTTTGGAAATATGAAAAGGCCACAAGTTCCTGAATCGAGCCAGCGTGGAGGCTGGAAGTCTCGTGTGATTGCATATTGGAACAGAAATTTACAGGAGCTTCAAAACTTATGTTTGTTATTATAGTGGAGTAGCCAGTTAGCACTCTCGTGCAATACTGACTTTTTACGACGGACTACGTCTTTCAATTATTTAAAAATTATAATGTTGTGGCTCTTGTTTAATCTGAGGAAGTCTACCCACAGTGAACTGAAGTCTCACTTTTCTAACTTTCTCATTTTTGCTCATTGCAAATCTTCCGAAACATCCCTTAGTCACTCTCAACGTTTTCATGACTACCATGGAAACGCCAAAACATCAACTCACATTTAATACAAACTTGTCACCATATACTCAATGTAATTTTTCATGTATTTTTGCACGAATCTACCAGTTTTTCACTAGAATTTGATGCTTATACGTTGATCAAGTTTTTCAAAGATTGTAAATGCGACGGATAGGTAAAAGAGCATTTCACTATACAGTGTCCTTCAATATTTATGAGTGTAGTTTCAGTATATTTTGAACGGCCAGCATATAGTTTGTTTCATTCAAAAATTAAATGAGTATAACATTTAAATCATTTAAAATTAAACGTTATTTTAACTTATTCATCTGTATGTAGTCCCCCCGCCTAAACTATAGTATTTCAAATACGAGAGTCTTCGTTATTTTCTTCTTAAATAATGACGTAAGTTATTTTCAAATGCTTCAGTTAGAAATATGCAGTTGATAACAATTTATTTATTTTGCATATTCAGTAATTGAGAGTCATAAACGTAACTTTGCAAATTACCTAAACCTAAGACCTAAAACCTAAAATCTGTTAACTTTAAACCTGTTCCCTAAAACGTAAAGTAAACCGGAAGTTGTTTTCTCCCGGAAGGGTTCGAGATTTGACATACTCATGCCCAAGAAAGAAATGTTGAAACTTTATTTTTCATGTAGCATAGTATTCGTACTTTGCATTATCCTCTACAACATTTAGTTAGAAAATTTAAATAGTTTTTCTTTCTTTAAATAGATGTAAACGTGAAGAAACTTCCGCATCTGAACGGACACTGGAAACTAGTCCTCAAATTAGTACTTTTATTAGAGATGATGGTGAACAAAGTGACACGTATCGTCTTCGATACGATGGACACATTGGTCCTTTTGCTACAAAGCCAATAGCATGAGATGGTGCATTTCCTATAAACAATAAACAAAAGTACTTGTGTGGCTTTATAACAGTTCTCACGTAAAAAACAAACAAGTGTGTCGACAAAAATCACACTCACAAGAGAGATTTCATTCTACAGTATCTTCACCACTTTGGAATAAGCTGTCTAGTATCTGAGATCTTTCAACTCACTCATCTGCCGTTGGACAGTTCCCAAGCCTACTAGTCAAGGAATGTGAACAAGACAACTAGTTAATCTCTTCTTTGATAAACAAGCTAGGCACTTGCCAAATGCTTTCACATTATTGTCGACGAATTCGTTAAAATACATTAGTAAGTATGAAAAGCCAAACATCGTACTAACACATTTTCAGCCTTCTTATGACTAGAGTTTTGTTTTTTCTAACAAACGCATGTATCTGTAATTTATATTTATTCATTTGTGTGTGATAATGCTAATATATTATCAGTGAGTATATATATAATTACGAAATTTTTTCTATGAAAGATTTTCTAAGCAGTACGTATATGCCTGTGGAATTTTGCTAATATTTAAATAGAAGGGCTCGAGTTAGGGGGGGCACATGTGCTAAACCTTAGTAATGGCATGTAAAACCAACTAGAACAAAAGGATGAATATATATATAAAAGGTCTATCTATATAGATACCACATAATCAGAAAAGATACAAGATATTTTCAAAAAATGTGAAAGTTTGGTGTTTGGGTCCTTTGTCTGGCATTTTTCACTTACAAAAGACTGGCATCCATTGCCCTTTTTTAAAATCATTCTTCAAGAAAACGTGTCTAGTTTTTATAAACATATATGGAAGTCTAAATATTCTTAGACGCTTTGAATACGTGCTGAACACAAATGTCTAGTGCAAAAATACAGAATATATGTAAGATGCCTTAAAATTGCTAAAACTGAATGACCACATCTATGAAACTAATTGTGTGACACAATTTTGAACGTTTCAGACAAATGTATATTATTAATAGAAGAGAAAATTTACTATTTACTAGAAGAGAGATGTTTACTATTTTGAATGTACATATTTATGATTTAGAATGGTATGCCTTTTTTCCTTAATTTATTGCCTATAAATCTGTAAGAATAGATAAATTTTGTTCTTTTTCTCATTACTAAAATTAAATTACAGATAACCAATAGCTTTAACGACAGAAAAGAATATGTTTTCACATGTAGCAGCTTGTAGTTGAAATCTCAAAGCATTATTAAAAGCAAAACTTTGAAGAATGTGCCATCCTGTCCGTGTAAACACAAATCCGTCCATTTGCCTTTTCTCATCATTACAACAACTAGGTATATCATTGAACAACTAGGTAGAAATCTATAAAAATTGAAAGAAAGAAGTGCGGTAAATATTTTGTTGGTTGATTCTCAGTGCAGTTCAAAACGAAATGCAAAAATGATCACAGAAAACCGATATGGTTGTCTATGTCGCAAATTTTTCTTGCAATAATTTTGCAAACGGCTGTTGCTGAACCCTCGTAGAAGGAAAGAAAGCGAAACATGTTTTTATTCCTATACGTCTGATTTAGTTTTCTCATTATTTGTTGAAATGTGCCTTACACAGAATTTAGGAACAGATTTTAGTATTAAAATGATATTTTGTGGGAACAAATTGCAGAGAAAACCATGTGAATACTATCAAAGATATGCTGCATGTTATTTTGTTAATAAGAAAATAAAAACTAATAGAAAAAATAAAACACTTGTTTGTAAATAACATGCAAATTTTCACTTGTAATAAAGTCACTTAATAAAAGAGAAATAAAGCTTAGATATTTTTATTGTGGGTGTTTTTTTTTATATTTTTAAAATTACATGCAATTTTCTTTCATGTAAAAGACATTACCGTTTGTTTAAAGACCAGTGAGTAGGAAGTATTTCATTCATCAGGGTTTTAGCCAATACACCTTTTAATTTAAATAAATCGTTGTGACAGATATCGAGCGCTAAGTATGTGAAGAAATGTTATGCGTTCATATAAATAGAAATAACCATACGCTAAAGCAATGAACTTTTATTGAACATTTTCACAACAATTACGGTATTAATTGCAAACATCAGTAGTTCAATATTAGAAAATATATAGGCGTACGCAAAAAGTTCATAAGAGGGATTATAGGCTCAATGGGGGGTTTAACACAGATACAACTCGCATGTTCCTATGTTAAATATACAAAATTTCATTGCAATGGGGGGTTACAACCCCCATCAACACCCCCTGCGTACGCCAATGAGAAAACATAAGGATATAGGGAAATTTCAGAAGACGACGTTTTGGGAGCCAACGTTTCGGGAGACAGAATAACACTAAACAAAAACACGATAACACTAAAAATCGAGCACAAAAGAAAAAATTGCTATATTCGAATAAAAACCTATGAATATAGTTTCAATTTAAATTTTTCATACTGACGTTAGAATTTTTAGTGCTTGGGGAAAATAGATATCCATTTGATAATGTATTATATAAAAACTGACCCCAAATGCGTATAAAGAATTTATTTAAAAATTAGATAAAGTGTGAGAAATTGAAGCAAATTGTGATTCCTTAAGTCAAAAATGTAATACTTCATTCTATTTTTTTCATATTTTTTGTGAAAATGTTATTGTTTTCAAAAAAATTTTAAACACTTCTAGAGTCATCTTGTCGTATCAATACTTCATTTTTCTTTGCTTTTCATCTTGTTCTTGCACAGTCTGTTGGAAGGTGATGGAGGAACAAGACAACAATAAAATATTTCATCCAGAGATTCCATAATAGTTATGTAAGGTAATACGATTATGAAGGAAGTGAAAAAGTTTAGTACTAGCACTTATTTATTTAGATTAGATATTTGATTTATTAAGTTCAAACACATTGTGAAGTTGTTTACTGTAATACGCCTTAACGTGTCAGAAGGTTGTTATCATCCTTCTCTTAACATTCTCTTTACCAAAATCTCCTATTGAATGTGTTTTCGATTTGTCTCAAAGTAACAATGATCAACTTAATACCAAAAAAACATTTGTTTAGACCTTGAAAAATTTCTTCGTTGAAATGTTTACAGGATTTTCTTACTCTTCTTGCAATATATATATATATATATTACAAGAGACCACCGAAGACCTAGAAACAAACTAGAGCTGGTATATTGTTAAATGTTAAAGTGATGAAACGAACAATGGTATAGAATTTAGTGGAAAAGCATTTGAGAGACCGTCCAAACAGATATTAATGGTTGAACATGATGACGACATATGTTACCAATATGTTTCATACATACATACATATTATTATTATCACACATTAAGCATACATACATACATAGTGTCTATTAACGTCCGGAAAAAAAGTATATAGCGCGATTGAAAATTGTAAGCGAAAAATGTTAATGCGAAAATGCTAAGAAATTAATAATTATGAAGTTATTAAGGTTTGAAGCTTATCCACTTTCACGCTGTTTCCATTTGTTAACGTCTTTCATAGTCCTGTTGAAACGTATTACAGAAGACCTGTTTTTGAAAAGACGAGGAAATAGATTTTTTTGATCGTTTATTTAATAAATTTACTTTGAAAGCCAACGCGCATACGAATATGTTTTTCTCCGGCAAATACGGCAGGAATTACGTCACCTAGTCAGTGATTTTAGTACAGCAACCATTGCGATTTCGTTTTTCGCCAAGTAAGTAAGTGATACCAAAAGTGGATGCATAAAAATAATTAGCAAAAAGAAAGTATATTTTTTACTTCTCATAGCAAACACAAGCATGTAACATCAATATTTTAAAGAAATTAAAAAGTAACAAATTAAAAAATGCGTTGATTAAAAATTTGGGGCTACTCAAGTATTACATAAGCAGGCTTCTGGCCATTTTATATTCCCCCTCCCCTTTATAAGAAAAAAATAAGTAAATGTCTGCCCCCCCCCCCCTTCATGCTTACGTAATATTTCAATTCTTTAATTTTTTTGGTATATTTAAAAATAAGAATGCAACGTGTGATGCAAATTATAATACTTATTTACATTTTTATTGTGATACTGATCACATATTTGCAAGTTTAAGTGATAATATATTAAACGCTTATTTATATATAGGGAATAATCACAAATTATCGCATTTAAAATGTTTTTAATACGTTGAAAGCAAATGCTATTTTGGTCACATTTCATAAAGCGTTTTTGCTATATTTTTATTATTAATATGTTTTATATTGTAAGCAAATAATGTGCAATAAAATAAATTTATTAAAAATAATATATTCCTTATATAATTTTAAAATGTCCTGGGGGCCGCGGGGAGTATAGAAGGGGAGCCCACGGATTAAATAAGGGTGAGAGCCACAGGATTAAATAATAAAATACTGAAATGCGCTTACCAGTATTTTGTATCTTCTACTCGTTGTGTGTCGTACAAGCATTATTCAAGTATTGTTAGCAGCTCTAGTGTGAGCTTCTTTCTACGTGGGTGTCGAAAATTATTAAGTAAAAAAGAGTATTATTGTGTCGTATAAGTATTGCAGTTCTCTCTAAAAGGTTGTCACTTTATGACAATGTGCTTCTTCTATTATTCTATAATGATATTCTTCTATAATTCGGCCTCGATAAGTGCAAAATACAGAAGAATAGCAAAGAAGATTTACCAGGCATCGAACTCGAAGACGGGAGACTACTGAAGACCTTGGACGAGGGCGAAACCTACAAATACCTAGGGATAATGCAAAAACGGCAGCAGGAGCACAAGAAAGTCAAAGTCCAGCTCACGCAAGCATTCCAAGAAAGACTTAGAAGCATTGTGAAGACGAAACTGAGCGGGAAGAACACCACGCAAGCAATTAACGCATATGCGGTACCAGTGCTCACCTACTCCTTCGGGATCATCAAATGGTCCAACACTGAACTAGAACAACTCCAGCGGAAAATGAGAACCATCCAGAGAAGAGCCGGACAACTACACCCTGCAACGGCAATTGAACGGCAAACACTACCCCGGGAAGAAGGAGGACGCGGACAAGCGGACCTCAAAGACTTACATGACAAGCAGATCCAGAGCATGAGGCAATACTTCCAGTTGAAGAGTCCCCGATCGCCACTCATCCAAGCCATAATACAAGCAGATGCAAATTACACGCCACTAAACCTGTGTAGTACCGAAGAGCGTGTCCTGGAAACAGCCAACGAACAGAAACTGAGAACTTGGGCCGGAAAACCATTACATGGCAGGCACTACAATGACCTGCAACAACCACACGTTGACAAAAAGGCATCAAATTCTTGGCTGGCCAAAGGCACTCTCCAGCCAGAGACAGAAGGATTCATGCTAGCCATCCAAGACCAAGTGATCGCAACAAGGAACAATCAGAAATTCATCCAGAGAAAAGACATAGAAAGCGACAAATGCAGACACTGTCATGCGGCATCGGAGACAATCCAACACGTGATGGCAGGATGCAAGATCCTTGCGCAGTCAGACTACAAACATAGACACGATCAAGTAGCGAAAATAGTCCACCAGAAATTGGCAGCGAATGCTGGCTTTCTGACAGAAAAATGCCCGTACTACAAATATGAGCCAGAGACCGTGCATGAGAACGAAACACACAAGCTTTACTGGGATAGAGCAATCATAACAGACAAGACAGTCCCACATAACCGTCCTGACATAACCCTCGTCGATAAATCGAATAAGACCACGTACTTAATCGACATAGCAGTACCCAACACCAATAACATACAGACAACCTACACAACGAAAATCACCAAGTACCAAGATCTCAGACATGAAGTACGAGATATATGGGGTATGGAAAAGATCTTCATCATCCCGTTAGTCATCTCAGCAACAGGGATAGATTGCAAATGCTACTTCCTCTTTTAAGATTTTAGAAGCTGTTCTCTCGACTATTTCAGTGTCTTCGTTTAATTCACTGATACTTTCGTATAGTTTTTTGTCGAATTTTCAACTCTTCTAAGTATTTCTTCCCTATTTCTTGTTTTATTTCTATTTCTATCTTATTTCTATTTCTTTCTTGCTATTTCTGCCATCATGTAACTGTAATGAGAAAATATTATGCAGAGATGCGTAAATTGGTTAGAGTTAAATTTGTTAATTTTACAGAAGTAATTTTTACGGAATAATTCCAGAAGTTGAGTGTATGGGGAAGAAAATGGATAAGTGAAGACGTAGCTAAGAAAGAGTTGATATTGGTGAAGGCATTCAAGTGAAAATAATTCATTCATTTCTATTTACTTATTGGCAAATTTATCTCAATAGGCCTACAGTATTAAGTATCTTAAAAAAAAAGCGTCATGGTGCTGCCCTAGGCGGCTGCCTAGTTCGCCTATATGGTCGCGCTAAAGTTTAAATACAAATTAAATTAGAAGAAATTTTCATTTAGGATGAGTAAAGATTTTGATTAGAAAATTCACACATCATACTATAAATAATTTCTTTTAATGTAAGGAGTTTAACAAATTTATATTCACTAGCTTTTTTACGTTTATCACATTATCCTGGTATTTTTCGTAATATTTAGAATTTGTTTGCTTTTTTGTGAGTTTTACGGCACAAAGACAGCAAGGGTCATGCTGCGCAAGGATCTATAGTTTCCCGAAAAATCCGATCCTCTTATGACCAAGGGAACCAATTCCCGGACTACAGCAGTGAGTAGTTGGCCGATAAGCGTTTTTTTTTCCTTCACTGTTGGAATACGAATTAGGCAAACGCGTTACCATTGCTGAGCCGATATTTAAAATTATTATATTCCATTTCTTAATCCTGAAACGACAAGAAAGAAATCAATAGCTGTTCTGTGATAACTTGAACTCGGAGACATTAAGTTTGAGTTCATTTCTGTTTTATTCCATAACGAAAAGAAAATATTGTTTTCGTTAAATGATTATTTAATTCACACATCACAAAAATTAGTCTGACGCGATCTTTGTATATATTCAGTTTATTTATATATATTATTGCTATCAGGTACAAAATAGTCAACTATATTTCACCACAGCAATTAGTTTACTTAAATCGAATTCTATGGGTTTCTCTAAAATGCCATCTAGTTCAAAAAATCTACTGATATTTAAAAAAAAAGTTAAACTTCCGTTATCGCACAAGACCTACCATCATGTAGGATGCCATGCCTTTTAAGTGGCAGATGCAAAGTCAACGAAACATCGAGACGAGTTGCGCACTTTCACAAAAGGTAAACAAAGGCCATTTATTAGTTTGGAAGTTGCGCACGCAAATCTGTGAATGCTAGACATATGGTGGAGAATGTCAGCGCCATTGTCATACAGACGAGGCATTTACTGGGACACGCGAACCCTCAGCCACACTCTCATTGCCATTCATGGTCAAATGTCATGGATTCCCTAATAAAAATGCCGCCGGAAGGTTCCGCATAATAGCGAAAAGCTTTAGAGTAGAAAAAAAAAGCACTATCACTGCGATTCGATCGATCTCAAATACCATCATTACCGCAAATCGCGTTTTAACACTCATTATATGAAAAGCAACACATTGTTTCTATAATCGCCGTTAGAATCAAGCACCATAACGGACTCCCATCTTTCGTATCCGCTTTGAAAACTATATACTTTTTCAGTGTCGATGAAAGTATTTGGGAAAAAGATGTAAAATATTTCCTATAATGCTTTTAAACCATACTTGTAATTAAACGATAGCTCCATGTTTAATACAGGACACGCCGACTGATATTTTATGCTCATTAAATGAAATATTTTATTAATTGAAAAGCGAAAAGAAGAGATGAATGGTGAAAATTATAATTGCTGTGCTATTATAAATTACGCATGATTTAGGTTCGACTTTACAGTAGGAACGACTGTACTTTATTTTTTAATAAAGCCGTTCCATCTCATCATTCCATGATTTCGAACATCATTTATATGTCAAATCCAATGACTGAGAATATGATTATTATTAGTTGGAATTAGATTTGGAATGTAAAATTTTTTGTCACCTTTTTAAAATGGTTTACAACTTTCAAATATAAGAAGACAGTAATATTAGTGTTATTTATGCAAACTCTACAAACGTAGGGTAAAATTGGCATATTAATTAAGAAATTTAGATTAAAATCCTATTTGCTTATATATATATATATATATATAAAAGGGAAATGACAAAATGACAAAAGAAATAATAAATAATTTTAAATACTCATATTTTACAAATAAAATATAAATTATGCATATGTGTGTTTTCTTTGAAATAACTTTAAAGAACTTGTTAAAGAAATTGAACATTTTAATATTAATGGGGTATTTATAACCTCGTAACTCTCCAGATTTATGAGCAATGAATTCCGGGCACTTTTGCCTCTTCGGAATGGTTTTTATTTTCCGTAACCACAATTTTCATTTAAATTTCATTCCTGTGATATTTTGTAGATTTGTACAGTGTGAAGACTAAATGTCATCAAAAATAAAACCATCTAACAGATTAAATGTCGCTTATTAAACAAGGAAAAAGCAATAGTATGTATTAGAACAGGGGCTCCTTTCATCTCTCATAAAAATCTCCTCTGGCTCCCATATATACATATTAAATGTTATAAATATTTGCATATAACACACTGGCGTATGCAGGGCGACTGGTTGGATATTTCTATTTGATTTTTTGTTCCTCGTGATAAGAGTTCTATCGACACCATTCTCAACAAAATAGAGAACTCACACCTCCAGTGGCTCCCTAGTTAGTGCATATGTCCTCCACCTTTGTCAATACGATTTCAGATGCATTTTTCATATTGAGTTTTTACACATTCTATTGCTTCAATTGAAATGTTTAATACAATTTGGGTTATTCTCTGCTTTAAGTCATTGAAGAAGTTGGGGCTTTGTTTGATAGACCAAGTTTAGAATAACTGTGAATAACACAAATTGTACAAGAAATTTCAGCTGAAGTAGTGGAAAGTTTCACAGCTCAATATATGGAAAATACACCCTCTAGATTGTATTGACAAAGATGAAGCACGTAAATTAATTTTAACCTACAACTTCATAATAAGTCATCTAGTAATGAATAGATAATGGCTAAATATATGACCATAATATTTAAAAATAGCATTTTTTATTAGGGCAAGAAACTGGTAAATTGTTGATAGTTACGACACAATCGTAACTTTAGATATCATTATCTACAATTGCTGTCATATTATTGTGCATAATTATTGTCCTAATATTCTGTATAATTGTGCGAAGATTCCTGCGGCTCGAAGATTACTAATAATTACAAGCTGTTGCTACACACAAGAAAGCCTTTTAAGAGCCACTGCTTTACTCTTCCCTGCTTATGATCCGACATTGCTAAGATGAACTTGTCAAGGTTTTTTTTTATTTATTTATTTTCCAATTGACTACAAAATAACTCTAAAATACAATGAACGATGCAGTACAAACATTTTGACAAAAATTCAAATTTGTAATTCACAGCCATTAATTGAACACTAATTTTTGTCAATCAATTGGGGATACCATGGTTAAGGGTAGCAGTTATGCTACCTAACAAGCTCGTAGACCTCACATTACAACGCTCTATGCTATCAAAATATCAATCAAGCAATAGAAGTCGAATTACAAGTCCATATTTAATGAGTGTGAAGACAGCAAGTATTTTAATTTTTTTTAAAACTATTGATTTCATTTTCATTTCTTAAATAATCAGGTATTTCGTCCCAAAGTTTAGGACCCAGTGTATTTATATTTTTTAACATATAATTACATTTTGCAGCCCTAGGTTTTTTATTGCCAAAACGAGTATTGTAGTTATGTTCAGGGTAATCTAACCTTACAATATCAGAATATTCGCAGAATACTACTTTTATCAGTTGGAACACTGTGGCTTTGAGAAAAAAACACACACCAAAAGAATAAAAGTCGTCAAGTTTTGACGAAGATAGCACATAGTTATTGAAACAGCTGTAAACAACGTTTTCATAATATAAAAGCTTTTCTCAAGAATATAATAAACTACTATAGTGACAAAGTGAGAACTGCCCTAACAGAACTGCAATATTTGAATGTAAAACACACTGCGAATAGAATATATAAAATATAAAATAAGCGCAATCGCAGTTAAATATTTAATTTTTTAAACCAGTGGCTCTAAACCTTTTTTCGCTTAGGGCCCACTTCTAGGCTCCCCGTGGCCCTCATGAAATTTTTAAATTGAATATACAAAGAACGTGTTATTTTTAATAAATGTATTTTATTATGTACTTTATGGGGTTATAATCTCCATTTAGAGAATTAAATAAATATATATATATATATATATAATAAAAAGAATTTAAGTCTAAGAGGTACAGGTAAATTTAGTTAAATTGGAATCACTCTGGCGCCAATGTCTGCCTGGAGTAAAACCAATTAAATATTATAATAGGTAAGGTTAAAGTAGTATAAGACCATTTTCAGCATTACATAAAACAATTTCGCTGCAAGATATCAGAACCAACTTTGCAAGAACTAGTCTTTGCTAACTACTTTGCATCCACTAGCTATTCACAAATTGAAAAATACCTAAGTGCAATGCAAAACAAAATATATACAAACAATAAATATATTTACAATATTTTACATACAAACCTTTTTCGAAAACTATGAAATATTGCTAGGATACAAATGGCAATATAGTAAAATTGTAAAGAAATGAACCCAAAAGTGTAATAAAAAATTTAAAGTAGGAGTGTAATAATAAATGAAATATGAGAAACCCATAGGACAGCACTTTTTCAAGAGAGACACTTGCCCCAATGAGTTCAGTATTGGATGTTTCTGTTCGAGTCCCAGCCAATGCTAAACTTAGGATCTCAAGTCAGTAAAGTCGGTCTCAAGTAGTAAAATACTGTAAATATATTTATTATTTGTGTATGATTTGTTGTGCATTGCACTTAGGTATTTTTCAATTTTGTGAATATAGTTCACGCAAAGTTGGTTCCGATATCTTGCAGCAAAATTGTTTTGTAATGCTGAAAATGGTCTTATACTACTTTAACCTTACTTATATATATATATATATATATATATATATATATATATATATATATATATATATATATATATATATAGGCAAAGGCGCATGGAGTGGTGCATGCTTGTAATAACCAAGAGAGATCGAAAAAAACCACTTGGGTGGGAGAGCAAACTAGAGTAGAGGACATCATCGTTAAAGTAAAAGGACTGAAATGGCGATGGGCTGGGCATATTGCAAGAAGAACTGATCAACGATGGACAACAGAAATTCTGAACTGGATTCCAAGAGACCACCGAAGACCTAGAAAACGTCCTCAAACTAGATGGGTGGATGAAATAAGAAAAGAGGTTGGGGTGACGTGGAAACGAATGGCCCAGGATAGACTTGTGTGGAAAGCATTTGGAGAGACCTTCATCCAGCAGTGGATAGATAATGGTTGAATATGATGATATATATATATGTGTGTGTGTGTGTGTGTGTGTGTGTGTGTGTGTGTGGAGTTGTAGCTTTGTAACTCTCCACCAGTATATGCCTGTAACACCTTTATGAACTTTCTGCGTACGCCTATGATATAACATGTCGTGTAAAATATTAATCAACGTCTCGGCGCCCTTGACCGTAAAACCCACTATGCCGCAGCGAGCGTGACGCAAAGTTTAAATACCCCTCTATTAGAGAAAACCTAAAAAGAAGTCCAGAGAATACTTATGAGGGGAAAATATAAAATTGGTGAAATGTGCGCTGAAAAACTCACTAAAATATATGTAGGCAAGTACTCAAAATCGTAAGAAGAAGAAGTGGTTGATGCCAATGAAATTATAAAAAAGAAAGACATTTTTCATGAAATGAAACTGAATAAGACAGTGGTTCCCAACCCTTCTCAAGCCGCGACCCACTTTTATAGTAGCCAAGTAATCCGCGACCCCCTTTTATAGTAACCAAAAGATCCGCCGCCGCCACATTTGCATAAAAATTTTTTTTTAACAGAGTAAAGAAAACACATTAAATACAAAATTATATTATATTAATTACATATGTTTATGTTAATTATGTGCATTATATTAATTATATATGTTATAATCATTATATATATTAATATATATTATAGATATAAAGTTAACAACCATTAATAGAATACTGGGATGGGCGCAACCATGTTGAAATATCAAAGTGTTGGAAACATTTAGTATAAAATTCCTTATGAAATAATTGCAACTAAAAATAGTTGCGGCGACCTCAGAGAAACCTGTTCGCGACGCCCTTTAGGGTCGCGACCCCTAGATTGGAAACTACTGGAATAAGATGAAACAAAAGAGCCAAAGAGAAATTTGAAACCATGCTAAATTCTTTACCAAGTTTTTCAATCGTATAGTCATCCTAGAACAATAGGACTTCGTAACAGTTGTCGTTCACTGAAGCTACAAAAATTGAAAATAAAGATATTAAAAAATTTGCACAGTATCAACTTTTGATATTTGTATAATCTTTGCTGAAATATTTTAATATTTACTTTCAAAAGGATCTATTTGCAGACATGATTCAATAAAGAAACAAAAAGCAAAATCTCCTAATCGATACTGCATAGTGGGCCAAAAGTTAAATTTTAAGAAAAGTGAATGAGAGAAAAAAAAGAGATTTTTAAGACTAATAAATACCAGAGACTCACATAATAATGAGATTAAATGTCTGCCAATAAAAGATTGAGGGACAAGCAGGAACGTAGTTAGATGGTCCCCTCGTCTCTGGTCAAGGACATATTTTCCCTTGTGAGTTATTTCAGGCGATTTTACGTCCCTCCTTGCTTGCGCTCCTGGCTTTGGCTTTCCCCGCCACACCCTAGCTACGCCCTAGGAGCAATTGCCAAAAAATTTCAGTCACATAAAAAATTATTCAAGAATTGGCGGATGTTTATTAATTCCTCGCCGTCCGGCAATCGATACCAAGCAATTGTTCTGTTTGTTAGTTCTATTAAAGCATATAAATTGCAAATGCCCACAAAAGCCAATGAACTTATAAGTACAAACTTCCGAACGCTGTTCTGATGAATATTCGTAAGTTTGTACTTTTGCGTTGCTCATTCATTTTCTTGCTACTTTTAGCAATGAATCGATGGGATTTGGCTATGTTCCGTAGACGTTATAAATTATATTCCGTGCCTGTGTTTTCGAATATAAATACGTTACTTTTGGTTCGTGCTACGTAACCATTATCAACTCCTGCACACACACACACACACACACACACACACACACAATACGTGCCCCATTTACCTCTGTCAAAAAACCTTTGTAAACATTTTTTCTATTTAACGCATCTTGGATATTTTTACGTTCAATTATTTATAAATGACTCCTCATTGCAATCATTTTTTTATTATTCTTCATAAGTAATACTTTGAAAGTAATTTTTAATCGGGTTCTTTACATACGGGCCGTTCAAATACTACGTAAGCATCTTTGGGAGAGGAGAGTGTGAGATTTGATTATTTTTGCTGACAACGGGGAGGGAGGGATCTGAACCATGTTTATGTAAGATATAGAAAATAATAAAACTAACATAGTCACAAAGTGACAACCGCCCTGGCAGAACTGCAATACTTGAATGTACGACACAATGCGAGTAGAATATATAAAAAAAGGCCCTGCGGTGGCGCAGTGTGGTAACGCGTTCTCCTATTGCGCGGCTAATCCGGGTTCGACTCCCAGCAGTGCAAAAAGAACGCTTACTCAGAGATCTCATAAAGATCGCACTGCTCACTGTAGTCCGGGGTTTGGTTCCCCAGGCCTTAAGAGGTTCGGATTCCTCGGAAAACAGTAGGTCCCGGCGCAGCATGACCACTGTAGTCTTTGAGCCGTAAAACCAAAAGAAAGAAAGCGAATTAATTTCACATCGAAACACTGAATTTTTACTGCAGCAATAGCCTAAATACAATAGTCTTAAAACACCGTCTTAATACAATAGCCTTAAAACACTGCCTTAATACAATAGCCTTAAGACCGCGCCGAAAAATTCAGAGTCCTTCATTAAATCAATTGATATCAAGTAACAAAAATTTTGTTCTTTTCTTTCCAGAGACATCTAATAAATCGAAGTAGGTACCTATCACCTTTTTACCGTTTTTTTTTTTTTTACATGTAACAAGTAAATGTAACTATGTCCAAATTTTGCATGGAGTATGCATTTATACAACGCGACCAAGTATACTTCCACGTTTAAATTTTCTAACCCCTACTATGGTAAAATTTGCAGCATTTTAGGCAAGTACAAATTTATTTGCGATAACCCATTCATATTTGTTCTAGAGTTCATTAAAAAGTCAGAATGTTCAGGTATTTAAATAAACGCTAAATACCTTAGCTATTTAAAAAATGAAAAAAAAAATCGTTATCAAAGGCACCATTTCAATGAAAATACTTCGTCGAATTCCCGTTTCGAATGAAGCAATTAAAACTAAAAATTTGATATCCCCTTCTATCATACTTTATCAAAAAACGTGACTCAAAAAATGCGATAAAGTTTTACACAGCAGTTAGAATATTTAAGCCTTTTGTAACTACAGTTATTTCGACACTGGCGTAAGGTTAACAGTACGACGTCTCGAGAGACAACTTCTCACTTTGTAACGTTTATTCTGCCTTCATTAACAAAGGGAACAGTTGGCTTTCAAAACGTCGTGTGTTTATACCTCACGCCAGTTTCGAAATGATTGTTGTTATGGAATCTCCTGGTGAAACTCTGTATTGTTTCGTTAAACCTGATATTTAAAAAAAATATATATACCGATAAATTAGGAAGCAATTATGAGAAAAAATAGGGATAAATAAAACCAAAACCCAAAATTTTGAACAGTGTGGATTTACTACTCAAAATTAATTATTATAATTTAATAATTTCTTAGTATTTATGGGTATAAATATCATAATGATCGTAAAA
>QLNU02015360.1:634382-648835 GCA_006491805.2 Dysdera silvatica | reverse complement strand
AAAGTAGTTGGACTCAAGATGAACCTACAAAAACCTAAGATCATGTTCAATAATTTCGTAGAGGAAACAAAAATACAAGTTGACAACATTGAGCTAGAAATTGCTGATTCATATATTTACCTTGGCCAGCTGATTTCAATGGATGGCAACATTATGAAAGAACTCAACAGACGTATTAAACTTGGCTGGAGTGCATTTGGAAGAAACAGTTTTATCCTGAAGGGGAAATTGCCTTTATGTCTAAAAAGAAAAGTCTTCAACCAGTGTGTATTGCCAGTCCTCTCTTATGGATCAGAGACATGGAGTCTAACAGTTGGAGCAATACGAAAGTTACAGACAACGCAAAGGAGCATGGAGAGGTGCATGCTTGGAATAACTAGGAGAGATCGAAAAAGAAACACTTGGGTGAGAGAGCAAACTAGAGTAGAGGACATCATTGTTAAAGTAAAAGGACTGAAATGGCGATGGGCTGGGCATATTGCAAGAAGAACTGATCAACGATGGACAACAGAAATTCTGAACTGGATTCCAAGAGACCACCGAAGACCTAGAAAACGTCCTCAAACTAGATGGGTGGATGAAATAAGAAAAGAGGTTGGGGTGACGTGGAAACGAATGGCCCAGGATAGACTTGTGTGGAAAGCATTTGGAGAGACCTTCATCCAGCAGTGGATAGATAATGGTTGAATATGATGATGATGATATATATATATATATATATATAAAGTGAAGTTAATGAAAACAGTTAAAGAATTCAGAACGGCAAAATTATGGCTTATGCCTGCCTATAATTAGATTAAACTTTTGAAAGTAAATTAATAATATTGTCATTTTTTTTCCATAAATTTCTTTTTTTATCTTACTGATGTCCAAAAAAGTACTTTTACGTTTAATATATATTTCAACATTGTATTTATCTTCACTGGATTTTAATACGCTGCTAAAATTTTCCCTTATAACTTAATATCGGGCCAAATACAAACGAAAGCGGAAAAGCTTGCAATAACGTCCATTATTAATGTAGCAGTGGCCAGCATAGCCAGGACCCTTTCGCCTGATTTGTAGGGCCATGGGTCGGGACCTAACCTCCGTCAGAGAGTTTAGGGGCCATGGGAATTGGACCCCGATAACATTAGAATAGGGAGTGGTTCGGTCTTTCACTTTGCTGGGGAACAGGTTTTCATCGTGCTTTGAAATCTCAACCAGCTAGCTACTTCAATCATCCATTCCTTTTGCCACAGCAGCTGGAAAGCATCTTCTCGCTTTCGTGTCCCACTTTTGCGTCCGCTGATGTGCAAGTACCAGGTCAAGGACATGTCCAAGCTGTCGAGTTATGCCTTATGACGCTTCTTCATAAATATGCTACAGCCGTATGCTAATTTCAAAGGAAAAGTGAGATTGCCGGAGAGTAAAGAGCTAGGACGTTGTAGCTGGTGAAATACATATACAAAATTCCACTGAACTTTTTGGATAACTATGAGGAAATTCACTTTATGGGTGACACACTGCACTAACCAAACAAAAGAAGAAATATTTTCACGAGACATTTGGTGAAGTCATATTGCGAAAACGTTGTTTACAGCTGTTTCAATGGCAATGTGCCATCTTCATCAGAACATGACGATTTTTGACGTGTTTTTTCTCAAAGCAATTGTGTTCCAACAGATAAATGTCGCATTCTACGAAATTTGCGAAGTTCATCTTAGCAATGTCGGATTATAAGCAGGGACTAGTAAAGCAATGACTCTTAAAAGGTTTCTTTTCTTGTGTGCAGCAAAAGCTTGTAATTATTAAGTACTCCTCGTGTCGCAGGAATCTCTGCACAATTATGCAGAATATTATGACAAAAATTATACATAATAATATGACAGCAATTATGGGTTATGACAAAAGATACAATTGTGTCCTAACTATCAACAATTTACCACTTTCCTGCCCTAATAAAAAGAATACTATTTTTTAAATATTATCATCATATATTTAGTCATTATCTGTTCATTACTAGATGATTTAGAATGAAGTTGTAAGTTAAAATTATTTCACGCGCTCATCTTTGTCAATACAATCTAGAGGCTGTGTTTTTCACATATTGGGCTATTAAACTTTCTAATAATTTATCTGAAATTTCTTGTACAACTTGAGTCATTCACATTTATTCTAAACTTGGTCTATCAAACAAAGCCCCAACTTCTTTGGATGACTTAAAGCAGAAAGTAACTGAAGTTGTACTAGAAATTTCAACTAAAGTATTGGAACTTGTAATAGCTCAATATGAAAAGCGCATCTTAAATTGGATTGTCAAAGGTGGAGGACACACGTACTAAGAGCGATTTCCACTTCCCATAGGAAATCGCTCCTACAAATGATGAAAAGTCATTAGTACTATTTAAGAGTATTTTTGACAGTGACAACGAACATATGAAGGTTTTGGAGGTGCAGTTTAAGGCTGTGACTTTTTCTGGCACTTCAAATCGCAACGGGAATTTATGAAAAAAAACACGTTTCCTACAATTTCTGTAAATGGGACCAGAGATGGCCTCAGTTTTATTTTTAGGCAGAAAACTAGAAGCTATGATTCATCTAATGCACATAGGATGATACTCGGCATAGGCGTAGATATGTGTGTGCCCCTGAAGCCCCAACCCCACCCCCAATAATTTTAAATAAATTACCATTTTACATATACTACAATCTATAAATGTACAAAATATGTGCTTGGGCCCCCAATAAATTTGCAAACTCTAAGCTAATGATACTTTGGAAGTATTTAGAACATTTATAGGTAAAGACAACGTTGTAGGTGTAAGTAATGTTGTTAAAACGTTTTATTTCAACGTACGTTTCTGACGGACTTGGCCGTCTTTCGTCAGGAATACAAAATGGGAAAATAAATATTAGAAAACTGGAGATGCTGTTATTGCGTGACTAGTGTGTTGACAGTTGTGGATGAATAATTAATGTGAAAATTTTATTAAACGTTTCCAAGCTTGATTAAAAGTAGGAGTAGATTTTGGTTCATTGACTACGATAGAAGAATTCTGAGTGATATGGACTGCTTCTAAAAAATTTAATTCACGTATTGATCTTTGATGACAGATAATTGTGGGTTGGTTGATTTTGAATTTGTGGTTATGTGACCAGCAATGAACTTCAATGGCAGACTTACGGAATTCTGCCTTCTCTACGTATTTAGATTGTTCCTTTAGTCTGTGCTACAAGGCTCGTTTAGTCTGGCAAAATTAGGACAAATGACATTCGCAGTAGATTTAGTAAACGCCTCAGCATTTTAAAATTGGGCTGTCGTCCTTAAGCTTACAGATCAGAATTTTATTGTGTTGGGAAAAGATTATTCAGAAGTTTGCTTTTTTAAGAATTTGGGAGAGGAGGAAGCTGATTTTTGGAAAAAAAAGGAAGAACAATGGTTCCGGAGAATTCAGAATTGAATGTGTGACAACGTGTGGTGCTTGGAAAAGAAAAGTTTGGTAAAGTTTAGGATAGCAATATCAATAATATTAGGGTTATAGCCTCTATTAGTGGAAATTGATTTAAAGGCAGTGAGCTCGTAAGTAAGTGTTGAGGGCGTTGAAAAAATTTTTAATGCACGAAAAACGTATGTGTAAAAGACAGACATTTTTTTTAATGAGGTGGCAAGATTTGGTGTAGGGTAGAAGGAAGATGGAAAAAGGTTTACGTTAAACTGAAGTGATAAATATGTTGTTGGCCTTTTTTATGAGAATGTCTAGAAAATGAAAAGTGTTGTTATTTTCAATTTCAAGTGAAAATTCTAAGTGGTGATCTATTGAATTAATGATGGGTAGAATGGATGATATTTTATGTGATGGACCTTTCCCAAAGAATGAAAATATCATCGACATATCTTACCCAAAATTTGAAATTAATTTTCTTGAAAAGTTGTTCTTCGAAATTATACACATAGATTTCTGATAAGATGGGAGATAAGGGTTTCCCATTGTCAAGCTCTTTCCATTGCCACCTTTCCCATTTTCCCCCTGCACACTTCCTCCTCCTCCAAGCCCTCGGTTTGTTGATATAGGCAATCCAAGAAAATAAAGTGATTGCATTTAATACAGAAGTTTGTTAAAGAAATTAATTACTCTATTTCTAGTTGAGCGAGGTGAAATTCTCTTAAACAACGTTAACGACATTTAAGAGCACCAGTAACTGGAATATTGATGTACATTGATTTGATATCCAACGAAGCAACAGGGCAATTTTCAGGGTTATAGGAATAAAGTTTTTTTTTGTAAAATCGACAGAATTTTTACAAGAAAAAGTATTGGAGGTGGTCAAGGAGGAAAAAATTGAAACAAGATATTTCTAAAGTTTGTGAGGAACAAAACTTACATTATAGACTATTAGGCGGAATGAAACGTCAGGTTTGTGTATTTTTGGAAGAGCATAGAATCTGCCAGGATTGGTGTAAAAATTTGAAAGGTATTTCAGCTGTTTTTTATTAAGAAGGAATAAGTAGTTAATAAGTTTGCTGCAATTCTTGTAGAGTTTCTCAGTGGGATTGTTGGTAAGGAGTCTATAAGGTACTGTTTCCATGATCTTGGTTGCTCCTCTAAATATTGGTTTTTGTTGAGAGCAATGAGTTTCTCTCTTTTGTCTGCTTTGGTGACAGTCAGATCTTTATTCTTTTTGAAGTCATTTAAAGCACCTTTCTCTGGTTTAGATAAATTAGGAAATATTTTTGGTTTTAAAGTTTGTTTGGATGGAGTGGCTGAGAAGGTGGCGGGGAGTTTCTTTTTGAGAATTAGAAATTTTGCTGAATTTAAAAGGTCTTTCAATGGGAGAAATGATGTCTGGAATGGAAAGAGAACAACAAAGTTGAGAAAAATTAAAATTGTAAGAAAGAACCTTATGTTCGATATTTGAGAGGGAATAATCAGAAATATTGACAACGTTTTCACAAAAGTTATGTTCCGGATGTAAACTGTTAAAGAAAATTTTTTCCCTTGAGTGCGTTTTCGACATTCAGAGATCTTCGAAGAATGGTCCCAAGAACTTTGGTCAAACACTTGAAAACGGTCACAGGTTTTTGCAAGTTGTAGGTGCAAGTTGTAGCGCTTTTGAAGTTTGCTAAGGGAATTCGAGTACCTTGTATCACTGCACGCAACATAGCGAAGCAGTTATTTTGGAATGCCTTGGCGATTCTCTTCGGAAGTGATAATTTACAAACCATAGCTTTAGTTATAAAATTAGGTATAAGTCTCTGGCGTCTGCAAGTTGTAGAAAATTAAGGTGGTTCAGAAATTTGATCTTTTTAAAATCCCAATTTTAAAACCTTGGGGTGTTTACCAAATCTACTGCGAATGTAACTTGTCCTAAATTGGTCAAACGAACAAGCCTTGCAGCATAGACAACAAATTCAAATTCAACCAACCCATAATTATCTGTCAACCGATATCAATACATGAATTAGATATTTTAGAAGCATTCCATATCAATAAGAATTCTTCTATCATAGTCAGTGAACCAAAATCTACTCCCACTTTCATTCAAGCTTGGAAGTGTCTAATAATTTTTTCATATTAATTATTTATCCCCAACTGACAACATAATGGTCACGCAATGACAACATCTCCAATTTTCTAATATTTATTATTTTATGTTGTATTTCTTACGAAAGACGGCCAAGCCTATCTGAAACGTACGTTGAAATAAAACGTTTAAATAATAATTTTATTTATAAATTTTATCTGCCTAAGGCTACGTCAAATTATCATACATGTCTAGAATATATTCAAATACAATTTTAAAAAATTCAGGAGATTTTAGCAGAATTAGGTTTTATACGATTTATGCCAAGGGGTTATAGGTGTCCTCAATTATAATTTGAGACAAGAAACTAGAAGCCATGCTACGTCTAACGCACATGAAATAGTACTCGGGAAGTATGGGAAACATATTCAAAATCAACTTCAAAAAACTCAGGAGACTATAGGAGAAACCTGTTTTATAAGATTTTTGTAAAGAAGACCACTGGAGGCTTCACTTACATTTATTAAAAAAGAAGCTATTCTGCATCAGACACATATAGAATAATGCCTAGAAAGTATCGGGAATGTATTAAGATTCAATTTGAAAAGCTCAAAAATCTAAAGGAGAATCATGTTTTATATGATTTCTGTAAAGAAACCCTGGGTGACAACAATTTTATTTTTAAACAAGAAACAAGGAACTATTCTGCATCAAACCCACTTAGAATAATGCCCAAGAAGTGTGTGGAAGGTATTCATCTTCAGTTTTAAGCAAATCTGGAACCTACAGGAGGGATATATATATATATATATATGTATATATATATATATATATATATATATATATATATATGCTTCTCTCTATATTATCATTCTAGAAATAGGACCACAGATGACCTTAATTTTAGTTTGATAGAAGAAACTAGTAGCTAATATGCATCTCTAACACACATAGAGGGATACTTGGGAAACGTCGAAACATGTTCGAATTTTATTTTAAAAAGATATGTGGATAAAATTGGTTAAAAAACTAAGAAAAGTGATGTATATGTAATCAATGTTTTATGTACATTGTTATACGTGATGCCGAAATAAATATCATGCCTAAATATTGAGTTGCGCAGCATAAACAACAGTTTAGAAACGGGTACATTTCGATACGTGATACACACAAAAAAGTATGTTTTAGCAATATTTTTTACTTACTCTCCTTCTTCGTAAGAAGGCGTTCCAGACACAGAGAAGAAGTGGTCAAGGAATTCTCAAGAAAACTGGTTACTGTCAAGCACATATCTTTCGTATGACAGGTACCACACAGACGACAGCGTATGCACGCAACTCTGAGTTGTCCTTAAACTATTTCTGTATTGACAACAAAAATCTACCAGGCAGTTCTAAAACTCAAGGCAAATGTAGCAAATGGTAGAATTCGAACCCTCAACCTTAGTATTCTATAACAGTAACATTAAGTATCAGTTATTTAGCCCTGTGCCAAGAATGTATGATTTATCCTGCTATTTACTTTTTTTGTGAAAATAAAATCACTTGCGGGAACAGAGAATCAAAACTTTGACCTCTCTTCTCTGCTAGCACAAACACCCTAACCACTACCCTACTGTTCCCCTCTCTCTCTATTAATCCCGCCTCCAAATTACTATTTACGTTTCAAGTTGAGATTTAAGTACGGTATTTTAGTTATTACGTATCATAGTGTGCATAAAACATATGTTACACTTACTACTATTATGCTAGAAAAATTAACACGACAAAATTGGTAGTGATTTCAATTTTAACACTGAATCTTATTTGACATTAAATAGATCGATAAGCTTAATAAGCCACACATAGACGAAAGCGCATCGTGTGTGATACGCCCACTTAGCCTACATTAAATGGTGGATAACGTCTTTGCATACAGCCAGACTGCGGAGAAAAATTCTATAGTGAAACAGCATGAACCAGTTATTATAGTTCCAGACAATGTCACCTATTATGGAGTTGTGTTGGTGCAAAATCCACTGCCAGCATTACGTATCCAAAAATAATTATGCGCATCTAAAAATAACTTACTCCGGCAGTCGCCACACATTTATTAAGTATATGTGTACTTCACTTCCTTTAGTTTTTTAACCAAGATTTTTACATATCTCTTGATATAGAATTTGAACATATTCTCTACTTTTTTGAGCAGTAGAATTTAAAATACATACATTCGCTAGTGTGTACATAATGCATATCGCACGGAGACATAGATAAAGTGGAAAAGGAATTTGAACATAGTAATATCCGCCGAGTAAGTGCAGATTTCTAGACAGTTCTCTAGCATTAATCCATATGCATTAGACATGTAGTGCAGCTTTCATTTTTTTTTCTTAAAGATAGAATTGGGCTCACATATGTTCCACAGTGCAGAAATTGTATAAAACACGTTTTTTACAGGCGTCTGATTTTTTAAAAATTAAATTGAACATGTTTCCGGACACATATCGAGCATTGACCAATGTACATTAGATACAGTATGTCTTTTAGTTTCTTGTCTAGGGATAAAATTGAGTTTACTTATGGTCTTCTTTGTAGAAATTCTATAAAACATATTTCTATTATAGACGATTTTCTTTTAAATTGTAAATAATTTTCCCGTCGCATTCCAGGATTTATTTTATGTTCATTAGATGCAGCATAGTTTCTAGCTTTTTGTCTTAAATTAGAATTGAGGTCATCGGTAATCTTCTTTGCAGAAATCGTATGAAACATGTTTCGCATATTGTCTCCTGAATTTTTTTAAGTTGAATTTGAATATGTTTCCATGACTTGAATATCATTCCATGTGCGTTAGACGCAGCATAGTTTCTAGTTTCTTGTTTCAAATTAGAATTGAGGTTACCCGTTGTTCCCCTGGTATAAATCGTATAAAACGTGTTTCTGATAGATTTTTAAATTGAATTTAAATATTTTTCCGACGCTTCCCGAGTATCATTCTAATGCATTAAATCCACCATAACTTCTCGCTTTTTGTCCAAAACTAAAAGTGTGGTTACCTCTGGACTTCATACACGAATCGTAGAAAATACGTTTTTTCTATAAAGTTCCGTTGCAGTTGGAATCCCCGAAAAAGGTTATTTCCTTACATCACACCTCCAAAATTATATGCATTCGTAATCAGCGGCAAGAATACTCTTAAATAGGGCTAATGAATGACTTTCGATCATTTGTGGGGGAGGATTTCCTATGGGAAGTGGAAATAGCTTTTTTTTTACGAATAACCTCATAATAAATAAAAAAATATAACGTTTAGGGCCACCTAACGTTATATCCATTTTAATTTTATGATTTCATTTTAAAAGTTGTTAATGGTTAAAAGTGCACAAGATCTTTTGTTTTATAAATACCCTATATACAGGGGCTGGATAAAATAATTCAAATATCAACAAAAGATCGCGTTTCATTTATTAACGATGTGTGATTCCCACCTTTTACGCATAATACAGATGAAACGTGTCGAAGAATTGTTAAATTTAAATTATGAACAGCATTAATGTCAACTTTGCACCAGTTTAACTTATTCTAATATCAATCCCTTGATGGAAACCGGCAGAGGGAGTCTACTCACAAACTTGTTCCCAAGAATACTCCATTCAAGCTTAATAATATTCAAGTTTGGTACTTGGGGTAGCCAGGGTAAATGCTCTACTTCACTTTCATGGCCCTAGAATCAAGATGTGATGCACCAAGTAGTTTAGATTAAAGAGAGATTGTATCACAATCTGGGCCCTGCGGTGGCGCAGTGTGGTAACGCGTTCTCCTAGTGCGCCGCTAATCCGGGTTCGACTCCCAGCAGTGCAAAGAACGCTTACTCAGAGATCTCATAAAGATCGCACTGCTCACTGTAGTCCGGGGTTTGGTTCCCTAGGCCTTAAGAGGTTCGGATTCCTCGGAAAACAGTAGGTCCCGGCGCAGCATGACCACTGTAGTCTTTGAGCCGTAAAACCAAAAAGCAAGCAAGTATCACAATCTGGAAACGGAATATGTCCCTTGGGATGAAGCTTGATTTTATTATCGAATTGATGGATTTAACCATTTAGAATTTTTGAATACATCTTAAATGTTACCCTACCTTCAAAAAATGACAACCAATTCTAATAAAAATGATGAAAATTATACAACGTTTTTTAGCATAGTTGTAAGTTTAAAAGATGGTTCGACGCACGTTTCGAGAGAACAAGGTCTCTCCTCGTCTGGAACTAGCGTGCAATAAACAACATTGGAGTGTTGCCAACTCGATGTGGTTAATACGTTGTCGGTAGCGGTTAGTGCTTTTTTTCAGGAGTACAGAGTTGTTTCAGGCGGCCAACTTACAAAAGTGGTAAATTTTGGTCACAAAGTTAAGTAGCAGTTGTAGTTGAAGGAGAAGCAATGGGGAAGAGTTTTAACAGATTTTTCCAAGCCCCACTAAAACTTGGGGTTGATTTATGGTTATTCACAAGTGAGGCACCAAATCTATGGATGTTGTTAAACGTTTCTAAGAAGTCAAGTTCAATGACGTAAAAAGGTTGGTTAATGACCGTGGATTCTTTAAAGTTGAATTGATGGTCATTATTCCAGCAATGAACTGCAATCGATGATTTTTGAAACTCAGCATTGGTGACATATCTTTGGTGTTCTTTTATACGATGTCGTAGGGCCCGCTTGGTCTGTCCCACATATGATAAATGGCATTGGCAAAACACACGATATATACCCTAGCGTGGTAGCATCGGGATGGTGTCTTTAAGGTGAGAGGGCCGAATTTTGGTATATGGTGAGAAGATGACTCGAAAGTTGGCTCTGCGAAATATGCTTGCCACGGCGGCACTGATTTTAGGAAAGAACGGAAGGATGACTGTGCCCGAAAATTCTGAACTGATGTTAAGAGTAGAGCGGTGGGTGTATTTGGTGAGTTTAGAAAGCGCGTTGTCGATGATGCTAGGACTATAGCCTCTGTCCACGGCGATGGTTTTTAAAATGTTAATTTCTTCTGTAAATTCTGACTCAGTAGAGCAAATATCTAAGGCGCGAAATACAAAGGTGTAGAATGCCGCCATTTTTTGTTGAAGAGGATGGCAAGAATTTCGATGTGGGGACAAAGGGACAGCGAAAGACTTCCGGTATACAGATGTCTCGAATTGATGACCAACTTTTTTATTAAAACGTTCAGAAAGTGAAGAGACCTTTCTGACTCAACTTCAATAGAAAATTCAAGAGGACCATCAATTGAATTGATGGTGGGTAGAATTGAGTTGATTTGGTCTGGTGAACCATTCCAAATGAAAAAAATATCTCCGACATAGCGGATCCAAAATTCAAACGTAATTTGCGAAAATAGTTTGGTTATATATCGTGTGTTTTATATGTCACCACGTGTTTTATATGTCATATGTGTGTAAGATATGTCACCAATGCAGTTTCAAAAATCATCGATTGCTGTTCATTGTTGGAATAATGACCATCAATTCAACTTTAATGAAGCCACGATCATTAGCCAACCTTTTTCCGTCATTGAAATTGACTTCTTAGAAGCGTTTTACATCCGTAGATTTGGTGCCTCACTTGTGAATGACCATAAATCAACCCCAAATTTTAGTAGTGCTTGGAAAACCTTTTTAAACTCCTTCCCACTATTTCTTCTCCTTCAACTGCAATCGCTACTTAACCTTGTGACCAAAATTTACCACTTCGAAATTTGGCCACCGAACAAAACTCTGTACTCCTGTAAAAAGCACTAACCGCTTACAGCAACTTATTAACCACCGTGAGTTGGCAACACTTCAATGTTGCTTTTGCACGCTAGTTCCAGACGAGGAGAGGCCTTGTTCTCTCAAAATGTGCGGCGAACCATCTTTTAAACTTACAACTACGCCAAAAAACGTTGTTATTTTTCCATTATTGTTATATTTGCGTAGTGTTCGTCACTTTTCCAGTCGTAATTCTAATAACTTCCACGATACAGTACCCTAAATCCTGGAGAAACCTTCGTTGTATTTGATAGTGGGTCTAAGGCAGTTTGAGGCTTCACGCGGTGATTTCTAAACGTACACATGGCTTAAAGTGGAAAACGCGGGGAAACTTGACTTACTAGACGATCAGGGCCGTGCTTTAAAGTTGAGAGCTGGGCGGCCGCCCAGAACAGCTAAAAAGATGCAATGCAAAAACCAAAAAATAAGATTTTAGCGGCCCTTATATACTTCGCCAGAGTATTTGGTCAATTGACCTTTTGTGTCTGGCGTTGTATTTTCCATAATGTTCATGAGGCTTCTAAATGGTGGTCAAAATAAATATACACGTTATTAGTCAAATGCGTTAGCATCAGTAGACCATACACATTATCATGTTTATTGTGGTGGCCTTATAGCCACTACAGAGACCACTGGTTTCCGACAAAAAAGAACTTATTGCAAAGTTCTGAGAAGCATAAATTTATAATTACATTGTACTGGTTTTTCTTTGTGTTTATAATGCGGCAGTAGAAGTAAATACAACACTTTCATTTATCCATAACTTCGAAGTTAAATAAGAAAAACCAAGTGATTGATATATCTCTAGCTAACTTGGTTTAGAAATGTTTATTTTTAATTTAACTTCATTATCTCATCTTTACATTTGTAGTTTAAACCAGTGAAGTTCATAATGCTCAGCCACGGTCAGTTTATTTTTTTTTGTGTTTTTTGTTTTTTACGTTAAAGCATTTTTGAGGGCCGCTAAAATCTGTTTCACCCAGGACCACTAACACCGAAAGCACGTTCCTGCAGACGATATTACCCGTTGTTATGCCTTCAGTGTCCATTTTCTATAGTCATTATACCACTGAATACGTTGTTTCATATTTTGTAGTGACAAGAAAGTTTTTAGGTTTGCAGCCCTGCCATGACTATTACCTTTGTGCTGTGCACGCCGAATAGTTTACACTAGTATAGATGTTTTACGCTCACAGTAAATTCTGCATTAATTTTTGACGCCGCAGTTTTATATCTTCTGATGATAATTCGACGAAATGTTCTGTTCCCTGCACCCAGCTTTGACTTTCGACTACAGCTACCTCTGTCTAAAGATATTTTGTCCATCTTTGCATACCGAGATGTGATTAAGGACGCACAGTGGATCTCGATTCACCCAACAATTCGGCAACTGATCACGGATGCCCCATTTGGTGTGCACCAACACTCGTTCTTCTTCTTTGGAAGCCCATTAGGTTTCACATATCGCTGCCACAAAAGCAATGGGACTAATATTTATCGATAATGAGGTAATTCATGTGAATGATAACAAAAGGTGACGTCATTATGCATGTATCAGGAGTAGTTGAAATTAACTACCTAAAAAGAGATGTGTTCGAATAATTTTATCCAACTTTTATCTGTCCTAAATAATTCGTCTCCATTTCATTGCAGCTTGCATTATTATTTTATCTATCCATCTTGTCCAGAAATGTGTCTCTGGTATTCAGTGATCTCTTAGCATCCAGCCAAACACACTTTAGGTGTTTCTAATACTTTACATTGAAATAGCAGATGCCTCTCAAATGTGAAATGAACTTTTCCTATTTTTTCTTTCATTTTTCAAAATATACTTAATGCATAATCTTATATCTATAAGAAATACAGAATTTCTTCGTTTCTTAAATTAAAATTTAGTTAAAAACACAAATACGACTGTTTTTATATTTCGTATAATTAGTAAAGTCTGAGATGAGGAAATTGTGAATATTACACATATATTGATCGTCGCAGGCATTTTAAGATTCAAATAATTTCAAAACGAAACATACGCTCACCTCATCAATGTTGTACTTGGAGCTTTTTTATTTAAGTTATTCTCTTGGAAATGCGAATTAGCATTTAGAACGCACGTGATTAATCGGTTTATATCGTTTGCCTTGTCAGTTTAAAACGGATCGCTGTTCTTTCGATTAGCAAACGTTATTGCGCAGGGAAATACGTGTCGGATATCTTTCAATGCGAACAAACAAAGGTCCATTTCAAAGAAATCCGTTGGCAAGAGCAATATACTTATTGATAAAAAAATTACTAGCCGTCATGATGATATGAATGCTATTTTTTTCAGGGTGTTATAGCCGTTGCTAAAAAAATAACTTTGGTGTACGTATCGCATTATTATTCGAAACGAACTTTAAATTTTCTAATTGGCAAAGAGCGATTTTTGACAACTTTGATTGCTACAGTTTTATCTGTAAAGTTATATTTGTCTAAATAAGCAGCACAACTTACACTACATCATCAAAAATACTCGCATAAGTGCAACGAACGCATGCACAGAATGGTGTTCACTATGACTGAGGAGGCAAGTATATAAGTATTCTATCATATTATCAGTAAGTTTTACACGGATATGACCCGAGGACGTAAACTTTATGACTTGCAGTGTGGACCAGTCATAAGATGTCATTTAAATAACGCTTCGATACGGAGCAGTGCGGTTGAACTAGACGTGCCAAAATCGACTGAAAAATGATATTGTGACGCTACAGGCATCCCTCGTTTTGCGCAATCTCACTTCACGCGTTTTCGCAATAACGCGATTCAAAAACTTAAAAAAAAAAAATGCTACAATTGATACCATTTTTTCAATTATAATTCGTTAAAATTGATAAAAAAAATTAAAATATGCAAAAATTTTCATCTTGGCGGAGATGAAAGCGAAGAGCCCGGTGTTAATGAGCCCGTCAAGAAACTTTCAACAAGACAATTGCTGGAATTTTTTAAAACATCGACAGCACAATTAGTATCAGTGAAGAGAATAATTCTGACGTAGATAGAAGTGCCAAAGTTTCCAAAGAGATTCATAGTTCTGTAACTTGCAACGAAGAAATTTACAGAGAGAAGAAAAATGCTACCCGTCAGCTTACTTTTGACAATTTCTTAAAGAAAGCTACCTCTCCGGGACCTTCAGGAGAGC
>QLNU02015360.1:617028-634282 GCA_006491805.2 Dysdera silvatica | reverse complement strand
GTGAATGTATCTAAATTTCCTTAACTTTCTGCCATTCTTTTATCATATTTGTGAAGATAGTTAATGATCTGTTTTATAAAAACTATTATATTAATTTTTATAAATGTGTTGCTGTCATACCTGTGTTTCATTGCATTTCTGCCTAATTCGAGTACTGTCGAACCCTATTGATTTTGCGTGAGAAATTAGTCTTATACATTTTATAGCTATCAACTACAGAAGTAAAAGTGATAACTGATTTGGGAGTATTCATACTGAAATCTTAAATTAGATTAAATATATATGTATGTATAAATTACCAGTTGAGTATTTCATATAAAGTTATAAAATATTTTTAATTAATATTTCTGATTGCAATAACGTTTAAAAAACTTTTTTGTTGCATGTATACCTTATAATGTCAATTTGCGTAAATCCAGTTTACTTATAATTTACATTTTCATGCATTCATTGATCCACACACACACACATACATGCTTGATGCGTACACATACATACGTGAATACATATACAGTTGTAACTAAATTTTTGCAGTTGGCTAGTAGGAAACCTTTTCTACTAAGTTTCTAAATCCTCTCTTTCAGGTGGGCCCGTGTCATTCTTGTCTGGCGACAACTGTTCACTGCTATTTGTCGAGCTAGCGCGCTCTCTCTACATTTATTAAATTACTTGTTAACACAACTAAAAACATATAACATGAAACTTAAAATAAGTGAATTTTAATGAACAAAACTACTATATGATAAAAAATTAACGTATCTTTCAAAATACTACATCCATACAAAGCAGAAATAACAATATCTCGTAAATAAAAGGAAACTAACCACAAAATAAACTTTAAAATAAAACCCACAGGCACGGCCGGCGTAACAAGGTAAGCACGGTAAGTGTGGCAGTGGGGCGCCACACCAAAAGGGGCGACGGAGGCGTTTAAAATCCGGAAAAAATTTAAGCTCGGAAAAAAATTTAAAGAAAAGAAAATTGAATTTGGTAAACGAAAAAAGATTGGAGGTCAGAAGTTTGAAATCCAGAATTTCTGAAACACAAAATCTGTTCATTTTAGTGTTTTCATGTAGTTTTATGCCTCTCAAATAAGTGATTCATATCTCTTTTGTAAATAAAATATTAATAAATACTTGATAAATTGAACACTGGTTAAAATTATGTATTTTTAATATAAATATATAGATGCACATACTACTAACTAAACTAGCCAGCCTAGCTGTCCAAATTGGCATTATCGCGATCACGGTGAACAAAGAACAAGCCCCAACAAACATTATGCCCCTCCCCCACGAACACTAATAATATCCGTTTTAGACGCAAGAACGCCTGATCTTGACGATTCTTCAAAATGGCCCAAACTGACGGAATCAGGACCAGTTCAGAAGAAAGATCTTTCGTATCCTGGAGGTGAAAGTAGACGCAAGTTTAGTGACACGTATTAAAACAGAAAAATGGACGATGGCGAACTTGTGCCAAGACCATGGCTGGTACACTCGGTGTCGGTAGACTGCATGTTTTGTTTCTGCTGCAAAATGTTCTTAACAACAACCCCGAGAGAATCGTTCAGCAATTTTGTATCAATCTGCTATGAACAATGGAAGAGTTTATTGAAAGCATTTCATACACATGAAATCGGTCTTACCCATAAGAAGCACATGAAGATGTGGCACGACTTTAAGTATAGTCTAGGAAATAAGATGACGCTTGATTCACATAATCAAAAGTTATATGAACTTGAAAAGAAACATTGGTCAGATGTCATTGAAAGGCTTATAGAAATAATACTTTTTTTTTCACATTTCTTCTTTAACATTAAAGCCTGTCGCAGAAACTGGATAGGAAAGTCGCATTGATGCTTTGCAACCGCTTAGGCATCAAACTTGGGGAAATATACGGCTCTTCATACGAAATATATAGTGACGAAAATTGCGACAAAGAAACGCGATATGACGCACAAATTTTATGCACCAAACTAACGGATTTTCAGTTTCTATGCTCACTTATCCAGTACGTAACATGATTTATTGAATCATGTTAATCTCGACAGTAAGATTCTACAAAATGCCGGTGAGAATATTGTTGTTGCTTTAACAACCATCAAATACTCGGAATCATTTGTTTCGCAATACCGCACCAACTCTAGCTTTGAGTTACTGCTTCAACGTGCTGGACATTTTTATTAAGATTTGGAAGGAGAACCTGATTTCAAAACAAAGGCTCAATTGCGTCAAAGAAAGAAGAGTATGCAATTCCAATATGAACATAAGGATGAACCCCTACAATCACCAGGAGACAAATTTCGAGTAAATTTTTCTACACAGTTTTAGATATTGTGATAGTTTCACTTGACGAACTATTTGGACAACTAGAACTGTATATCACCAGGTTTAAATTTTTATGTGATATAAATCGACACAGATGTAAATAAAGAAGAATTTCGAAAGAATTGTAATAATCTGAAAATCTACCTGTCAGACGGCGACAAGAGATGTAAGTGGTATTGAATTGCTCGATGAACTTTTCGCTTTTAAAGATTTATTTGCATCTGATCTTTGTCAATTTCGCAATCCTCACGAAACCTTGTACTTCATTCACATAAATAACCTATCATTCCCAAACCTTAGTATTGCATTCAGAATTCTATTGACCCTTCCAGTGAGCATTGCAAGTAGAGGAAGATCTTTTTCAAGGTTGAAACTAATTAAAAATTATTTACGGTAAACTACTTCGCAAGATAGGCTTGTAAACTTAGCAATAATTGCAATCGAAAATGATGTAGGTTTCCAATTAAATATCAGTGAGCTAATCCATAGATTCGCAAATGTGAAAGCGCACAAGAGAAAGTTTGTGTAATCAATTATGTATTATTATAACTTTTAATTAATTTTTAATTTTTTTTATTTCATTTTTTTGGCTAAATAAAGGCAATATAAAAAAGTAGTTTTTTATTTTATTATTTTTACTAAAGATATCCATACTTCACAATGTATTTTTCACTTACTCTTATATTTTTAATAATAGTTGAATTGAAAGATGAATAAAACTTAAATGGCAGGGGTAAGAAGTGGAAATTTTAGGCCGGGTTCAGGGAGGCTTTCCTCCCCCTTCCCTTCAATATATCAGATTTTTTTAAAAATCACAATGGGTGTATTATTATTCAAGAACAAACGCATAGGCCCATTTTTACCACCAATTTTTTTGTTTAGAACCGCCACTGAGGCGGGGGGCGCCAATCTACAATTTGCAGGGGGACGCCAAACCTACCAACGCTGCCTTGTACACAGAGGGTGGCGTCATCAAGGAACATCCCTTCCACGGTGTGTTTCCGTTGGCACAACGGCATTACCAAAATGGACACCAGTCACCCTACACACCGCAAACCAACCGAAAAAGCACCCCAGTATATGAAAACAAAATTTAAAAACGTACGACATGGATCTGGCCATGCCAAAAATACTATAAATAGACCAAAAACCAAGAAACCCAATAAACAGATTTTTTTAATTAAAATTAAACACAGTGCGACATGGATCTGCTCATGCCATCTTCGAAAGCGTTCTAAACCTAGTGGAAAAGTAAAATCAAGTTGCTGCAATTCCCGGAAAAAGAAAAATGCAATATCTGAATTGAAATTGGAAAACGTCGTGACTCCAAAATCAATTTTTTTTCTTTTATTGTGAATGCCAATATTCAAGTGTAAATCCACGTGCAGGAAAATACTTAAATCCAAGAAATTCGCACCCTTCTCGAAATCAGTCTTTTTAGGTCCAATTCTTGAGAATAAATATATTTTGTTAAGTTACTAAGTTCAGGACAATTAAGGATAATAATACCATAGATAGTGGGATTTTGCTTTTAGATTCATAGAAATGCAAATGCAAATTTGGGGGGTTGGGGGAACTACTAAAATTAGACCCCAGTGGGATTCCTTGTATTTACATAAAATGCCCATCTTCGTTAGGCAGTGAGTTTTTACGTAAATAGAAAGTTAGAAGGCAATTCCAGTAACCCTTGTCAAAGCAAGGGATATTGTAGTATTTTGACAATAAAAAATCTCGAAGCTCATTTTATTTTATGAAACGGGACACTTTCCGAAATATGTAACCGAGCTATTTTAATTTTATTGCATTTCGAAGAATAGGGGACAAACACTATCATAGAGCCGACACACAAACGTCCGAAAGAATAAAATCACGAAGCCGATTCCTAAAAATGGCACAAAAGGCCAGTGAAGTAATATTGTCAGAAATCAAATTCCAGAGTTTGGGCCCAATAAAGTTCAAATAATTATCACCAATATTTGTACGAAAATATGACAATCTAAAAGAAATTCTAGTGCTCAAATTGTGCTCAACATTCCAAGGAACAAGAAAAATCAAATCAGATAAATAACCAAAATTAATTCTTTTAAACGTTAAAATACTCGTAAGAAATGAATAAAGTCTGCTAAAAAATCGGGATAATGCCAAAGCGGGGAAAAAAACTGACCCTGGGTTCAAAAATAGAAAAACTGCGACAACAATATCCGGAGGAATCTCAACTGCAATCGGGAAACTATCAATATTAAATCAAGTTGGGTTGCCATAAATTAAAATCAAAAGTGTGCAACAGATGCCACAAAAGAGTGATAAAGAAGAATGGAAACTTTGGTCGATAACATCTATTTAAACCCAGACAGAACTATGATGTTCCTTGCCACTTTTGCACAAAGCTGAAATGTTGATTTCATCTAAAATCACTTGAAAACCTTATCCCCAAAAAACTAACTTCCTCCTCTAACCAATATATGACAATGGTGTTTTTAGTTGCAATTTTTAGCAGTGACAGTGGGGAGTATGTGAGGGAATTTGAACTTGACCCTGAAATCCGTTTCTTTTCAAAAATATGTAGTTTTGAAGGTTGCGCCAGTTTGAGTTTAAGCTATCTGGTTTTGGTCGAAATGTTTGCAAAGAGGATCCACTGTTTAATATCATGATCTACACGAACTATCATTGAATTTAATTATTATATCTGTATTCAGGTGGCGATTGTGGTTACTCGCGCTGTCAAATGTACTTCCGTGAGGTGTCATACCTTTCTTCGCCTTATGTTTACCTAACACTATTTAAGGGGGTCTAGGTCTTCTCATAAAGTATATTCCTTGAAAAAATTTCCTCCTTGATTTTGCCTTCAACACGACGCGAAGTACCGGGTTCAGCTCTGTTTGAAGAGAAGATGCAAGGAACCAATCAAGGCTCACAGATAAATTATAATTTTATCTTACCTAAATGTAATTGAACAAAACGGCAAATTTATTGTTTTTACAAAGCACGCCGAACTACCTCATACTTTTTTTTTGATTATTTCAATGAATATTAATTTAATTAATAAAATCTTACCACTGAGTAGTCCAAATTATTAACAACTTGACTAATTTAATGGTTATAAAAGTCATAAAATTTCTTGATTAAATACTAACAAACCTTTGAAGACGAAGAACCTGTCCTTAGCTAAGATGAATGAATTAAATGATAAAATAGGTTCGAGAAAGCGAAAGAATAGCAGCAAGTGGCAAAAAACAGAGCACGCACAAATATCTATGAGAAAAATTAACACCTTCGAATAATAGTAGACTGGTAATTATCGAGTGTAATTCTGATAAAACTAAGTACATTTTGTCCTCGCTCAATATTAATATAATAATTTTAAATTTCAATAATTAAAAAATAGCATAAATTCGAAACATTTTTACAGGGAATATAAAACTCTTTATTCGAATTCCGATAAATTTCATGTTTTAATCGATTTATTGGCGACACACTGCACGAGTCAGTCATCTAGAAGCAAAAGTTACATGAAATTTATTAGTTCAGTTAATTTATAAAACGTTACAATAAAAGAGACACCGTCCAGGCCAAGATGATGTCTCTTTTTTTTTTCTTTACCAGAAAAGGCTCTAGTTTGAGCTTAGCTCAAACTAGAGCTCGTGGTTAGTTGAGCTAGTTGGCAGGGGGATGCGAGCTGGGCGGCCGCCCAGGGCCGCTAAAAAAATGCAGTACAAGCACCAAGAAATAAGTTTTTAGCGGCCTTTATATACCTTCCCAGAGTATTTCATCAATTGACCTTTTGTGTGTGACGTTATATTTCCCATGACGTTGATGAAACTTCTAAATGGTGGTTAAAATAAATATACACGTTATTAGTCAAATGCGTTAGCATCAGTAGCCTATGTACGTTACCATGTTTATTGTGGTGGCCCTACAGACAGTACAGAGACCCCCGATTTCTTATAAAAATAACTTACCGCCAAGTTCTGAGAAGCAGAAATGTATAATTGCATTGCATTGGCTGCTTATAATGCGGTAGTAGACCTAAATAAAACCCTTTCATTTGTCCATAACATCGAACTTAAGAAATGCCAAGTAATTGATACATCCCTAGCTGTGTTTAGAAATATTTATTCTTAATTTGACTTCATTATCTTCTAGTTACCTTTGGCGTTTAGACAAGTGAAGCACTTTATTTTGTAATGCTAAACCCCGGTCAGTTTCGTTTTTAATCCCAGATAGCACAACACGTCCCCTTTCTTGGTCCTCCTTACGTCCATACTTGGTCCTGGCACCATATGAATACATTTAGGACGTCCCACAGTGGGGCCATTGCACCGAAAAGTCGGAAAAAATTAATAACTTTTGAACGCCTCAAAATATTTGAACAAAACTAACTTTATTCGTCATCAAGTCAAGCGAACTTGATTTTGCGATAATAAAAATTATGATGAGCGCCGTTAAAAACTGAGCGCTGGCGCCATGGCGCTTGCCAATTTTCAAAGAGTTTTTTCTGAAAACAATGATGTCGCAATTTTGAAAACAATCCGATTTTATCGAAAGTTACAAGCGATCAAATTATTGAACTCTCGTTTCGAAAATTCCCGAACACCATCACGAAACTGATCCAAAAAATATACTTCAATATGCGCTATGGGGATATTCTTATAATTATTTCTACGGATGTAAGTGTAACTCAGTTTGCTTTATTAAGGTAGTTTCAAAGTATTGTGCATTATAAATTATTTTTCCATATTTTTTTTATAAATTATTCATAACATAAAAGTGAAAGCTATTTTATCAGTAATTATTTCTTGAAATGTACCAAACGCAGAGATGCTCAAATTACTCGAATATATTTGTGATTACAAAATTTGAGTTTCTTCACTAGATACAATTTTTTCACATTTCATTGGAGAGTGTGTGATTCCTCACAAAACAGTAACAAATGCTTTAAAGAAGATTCAAGTTTTGTCCTAAATACCGCCGTAACACGTCCTGGAAATATCCGAATGATTTCCCTAAAACGTCCCAAAAGGAAATCCTTCCTTTGTCCCAAGAACCGTCGTAGAACGTTTTGGAAATATCCGAATAATGTCCCTAATACGTCCTAAAAGAAGGTCCTATTTTTGTCTGCAGTAACACGTCCGAAATATGTTCGAGAGAACATCCTCATGACCTGCAAAAGACGCACTTCAAGCGTGCATGTGTTCACCATAGGACGTCCCACCGACGCCCGAAGGTATATTTTGAATATGCTGGGGACGCTGGGATGTCCACGATCGTCCAGGGGACGTCGTCCTCGGAACGTTTTTGTGCTATCTGGGATCATTGTGCTACGTTCAAACATTTTTGAGGGCCACTAAAATCTGTTTCGCCCTGGGCCGCTAACTCCGCAAGCACGCTCTTGAGCGTGGGTGTAAAAAAATATTAGCCATTTATCAGATTTTGAAAACTATCGTTTTACCAAATTGTTGTTTACTATTTATTTGAAAAAAAAAATGAAGAAACTACTCCCGCCACCTCTCTCTCTCTCTTTCTAAAAATTTTTTTCTAAACCAATGTGAAATTCTGTAAGATGGATGAGAAATAAATAATACTGATAACGTAGTTTATATTTATAGAAGTCAAAGATTAGAATTTTTGCGATGTAACGTGCCATTAAAACCTTCTACGCAGAGGCGGACTGGGTCCTCTGAAAGGGCACATACCTTGAATTTTTGGACGGCTCGAGTCATTGCCCATTCGGAGGCACAGCGGCCCAGGGGCTGGCGGGCCAGACCGTTTCTGTTTCTATTCGTGATTAATATAAAACTACAAATCATAAATCGATTTATATGTATGCCAAAGTCGCTGCATGCGATGAAATAAAAAAAATTTACACCTGTACTTACCTTACTAAAAATAAAAAATGCTTTTACGGTTAGTTATATAAATTTATGTTTAATTTAAGTATTAACATAGATATAATGCCTTAGAATACGTTTATAAGGCAAAAAGAAATTGAACGCTAAGGTAAGTTAATTTATTTCTCGGATTTATATATAAACACTTTTAACATATTAATAGAAAAATAAGAAAATTGTAATTACAAAAAAAAAATAATAATAATAATGCTTCTATAATTTTGCCTTTACTCATTTTATCACATTTTAAAATCCCTTATATGAAAGTGAGTCTCTTTCATCGAAACTGATTAAAGAATATATCGCATTTCGGACCAGTAGTAATTGATTGATTGAAATTCAGATCATCATCTTAAGAAATGAAAATCACTTTAGGCTATTTAACGGCCTACAACTAGAACGTATCAAGAGATCGATACTGGTTTTAGAATGTTATTGGAATAACGTTTCCGCGTTTGACGCCATCACGTTTTAGGATGTAAGTGTCCCTGAAGATGGAAAATCCACCATTGCAAGGTCTATTGCGTAACAATTTTCAAGACAATAACTCGAAATACGGATTGTTGTGTTTTCGCTTTTAATCAGGAATGATTAGCTTTTTGTTTCAATTAAAAGTGATAGATGATTTCTTGCGAAATCCGTTATTCGGGTGGAATACATAAAATAGAAGAGTTGTCTTCTTCGTTGATAAATTTATATAACGCAAGGACGAGATGGAATCAATATGCAATGGGGCACAGAGTTTTTCCAATCACGTAATTATATTACGCCCCTTCAACTTAGCGAAGGATAATGAAAGTCATAACTTAATTCGAATCGCAAACCACTTCATAATTAGTCAATTTCTGAAAAGAACTCGTTTTCTGTGGGTTTATTTTCAATCAGTTCAAGATTACCATTTTTCAAGATATGTAATCGTAATATTCTATAAAGTAAAGTATCGAGGTTGAGGCATTATTATGTGTCTAGCAGTGCAAATTCGCCTTTAGCATTTAACAATCCTTTTTAACAGTTTGGAAATATTGAAGGAATGCATTTCCAAATGCATTAAAAAAAATTGGTTTCCATTTTCAATGCATTTCTAAACAAGTTTGACATTGTCGATACAATTACAATGCAGAAATAAGTTTTATATTTACTAATGTTTTAGTATTTATTTTAGTTTAATACTAATGTTTACTTAAGAGTTTGACTATTTTGAAATTTACTTGGATTTTCATGAGTTGAAGAACTTAAGGTTTATTATTTGTGACAAACAGTATTAATGAGTGAGGACACTTGAATTCGGAATTTAAGGCTCGCACTAATAGCCTTGATTAACAAAACACAAAAAACATAACGCTCCACTATGGTGGGCATAGATTACATTTGCCGTCCGTCATTCTTATAAATATTATTTGTACAGGGAATAATTTCTCTCTCTTGCATTTATATGCTATTTTTCGATATTTCCTTCAATTCAATGCCTGTTCTGTATTTCTATTCACATATCGCGTTCTCGTTTGAAAAGATATTTGCTTTCGCTGTCCCAGTAACATATAATGTAATATGACATATCTTAATATATTACATGCCTAAGATAGATATATCGCATTATAGAATGTAAATCATCTCGTCATTATCTGAAGGTATCCTAATACGTTCTCGGATAGTCATATGTTTTGTTCTTGTATTTGATCATATGTCAGTAATACTAAATATATCATTTAACAGACATTGACCAGATTTATCACCCCAGTGCACTTGTTGTCTTGGTTACTACAGCGGATAACAGATTTTATTATAACATTATTATAGACTAAGGAGTATAAACATTGATTGGAAAATTTGAAAGCCTCAATCACAACCTTGATAAATAATTTGTGATAATCACTACGTTGTAGCTTGTGATGTGTTGATACCTGTTGTCTGTTTGATTTACATTGAAGTATGTTGTCTGTTTGCGCCTTGCAATGAAGTATTCACCGACACAAGTTTATCTATCTTATTATCTATTTCACTTGTACAAATCTATCTAAATAATTTTTTAATATATTTATATACTCGGCTTCTATATCTCTGTTTATACATTCCATTTTAAATAAGAGATCACCTGACGTCTTGATTAATACGGCTTTTTTGCATTGACGCTCTCATGCTTTTCAAAGTTGTTTATATTATATTTTAATAATGTAAACGCTGCTATGAAGATATTTAGGCTCACAGATAATTTCCACTCACGTTGCTTAACAAATATTGAGTGCCAAACCCGGGCTTTATTACATTCGCGGCCTTTTAACTTACCCAGAGGTGGATTGGGCAGGTGCGCCCTCATGGGCCATAGGACTTGCGCCCTAGGATAGTCCGAAAAACTAAAATTGTCGCACACCGAAACGTAACAGTACGAAAAACTTGCCGACTCGTATCGAAAGCATGTGTAAAAAATTTCAGTCCGATCGGGCAAAATCTTCTGTTTCAAGCCTAAGACTAAACTTTTGACATTGCAGAGCAAAACATGAAAATGTTGGTTTGTGAGACAAGTAAGTCTTTAATAATGATGAAAAATACACAACGTTTTTTTGGTGTAGTTACAAGTTTAAAATGGTTCGACGTACGTTTCTAGAGAACAAGGTCTCTCTTCGTCTGGAACTAGCATGAAATAAACAACCTTAAAACGTTGCCTCCTGTCCGGAAACCTAACTTCGCCAACAATATCGTTAATATCTCCGATATCCCACTTTACGATGTTCAACACCGGATACTCTCCTATAACTTCAATTTCGCCCAGTCTTGTCGCCCTTTCATTCCTTCCTTACTTTCACCAATTGAATCAACGTTCAAATTTAGCAAAATTTGTCCGGCACAAAAAGAAACTCTCCGCCATGTTATCAGCCATTCGATTCAACCCGACTTCCGCTCCAATCTCGTTCGTAGTATGTCTAAACCTGAGAAAGAAGCGTTGAACGAAATATTACGTAATGACAATCTATGCATTACCAAAGCCGATAAAGGGGGCCAAATAGTTGTTTTAACCAAACAACAATATCTCGACGGGTCAGCTAAGGTCCTAGATTCAGGTCCTTACAAACACATTTCGAAAGATACCTCCGAACGAATTCGAACCAAGTATAATAATCTCATCAAATCATCTGCACTTCTTAATCGTCGCCAGAAAAACCCTCTCACTATATCGCACGCTATTCCTGCCCGGTTTTATACCCTTCCAAAAGTTCATAAACCCAGCATTCCTTTCCGTCCGATTATTTCTTGTATTATCTCTATTCCATACAAACTTTCAACATTTCTCGTCTCTAATTTTGCTCCGTTGTCATCTGCCAATTCTTTTACCATTAAAAATTCTATTGATTTTATCTCTAAATTACAGCAATCCTCACCTGCGAACCGTACCATAGCTTCGCTGGATATCAAATCGATGTTCACCAATATTCCTGTAGATGGCGCCCTTGAATGTCTACGATGCCGCTTAACCGAATTTCATTTCGCGCAACCTGAGATTGATGAACTAATATCATTGACCTCTTTTTGTGTAAACTGTAACTTTTTCATCTTCAATGGTCAACATTTTCAACAAACCGACGGGTTGGCAATGGGGAGCCCCTTATACCCTATTAGTATGTGATATTTACATGCATTATTTTGAAATCAAACTGTTTTCTCGAATTACGTTCGAATATTGGATCCTCTTTGTTGATGATATTTTTTTCATTTGGGATGGTCCACCAGACCAACTCAACTCATATTCTACCCACCATCAACTCAATTGATGTTAATTTTGAATTTTCTGTTGAAATTGAGTCAGAAAGTTCTCTTCACTTTCTGGACGTTTTAATAAAAAAAGTTATCCATCAATTCGAAACATCTGTATACCGGAAGCCTTTCGCTGTCTCTTTGCCCCACATCGGAATTCTTGCCATCCTCTTCAACAAAAAATAGCGGCATTCTACACTTATGTATTTCGCGCCGCACATATTTGTTCTACTCAGTAAGCACTCTCACAAGAAATTAACTTTTTAAAAACCATCGCGGTAGACAGAGGCTACAATCCTATTATCATTGACAACGCGCTTTCTAAATTCACCAAATTCACTTACCACTCTACTCTTAACATCCGTTCTACAGTTCAATTTTCGGGTACAATCATCCTTCCGTTCTTCCCCAAAATCAGTGTCACCTTGGCAAACATACTCCGCAGATTATACAATAATTTTTTGCCACCCACGTATTAATACCTTAACATATTCCGCAGAGTCAACTTTCGAGTCATTTTCTCACCATATAACAAAATTCGACCCTTTCAATTCAAAGACACCATCCCGATGCTACAACGCTGGGGTATATATCGTGTGTTTTGGCAATGCCATTTATCATATGTGGGCCATACCAAGCGGGCCCTACGACATCGTATAAAAGAACATCAAAGATATGTCACCAATGCTGAGTTTAAAAAATTATCGATTGCAGTTCGTTGTTGGAATAATGACCATCAATTCAATTTTAAAGAAGCCACGGTCATTTGCCAACCTTTTTCGGTCATTGAACTTGACTCCTTGGAAGCGTTTTTCATCCACAGATTTGGTGCCTCACTTGTGAATGACCAAATGACTATAAATCAACCCCAAGTTTTAGTAGTGCTTGGAAAAACCTCTTTAAACTCTTTCCCACTGCTTCTCCTTCAACTGCCTTCGCTAATTAACTTCGTGACCAAGATTTACCACTTTGAAAATTGGCCACCGAATATAACTCTGTACTCCTGTAAAAGCACTAACCACTTACGGCAACGTATTAACGGCTGTGTGTTTTCAACACTTTTTGTTTATTTCATTCTAGTTCCAGACAAGGAGAGACCTTGTTCTCTCGAAACGTACGTCGAACGATTTTAAACTTGGAACTCCGCCAAAACCAAATTGCATTTTCCGTCATTATTAAATTTGGTGCAGTGTTCATCACTCTTCAGTCTTGAAGTAGACATTTACTTATGTGCGCATTTAATTCTAAAGCCTTGATCGCTCATATGATCGAGGTTAAATATGGGCAGACTGGGTCCTCTCAAAGGGGCATACCTTGAATTTCGAGAGCGCGAGCTTTTGACTATCTGGAGGCGCGAGACTTATCAACCATGAGAGCGCACCGCCCCGGGGACCGACGGGCCGGCGGCTCGGTTCGCCCCTGGGTTAAATGTCCCCTAACTTCCCTATCCCGATTATTTTGTGGAATGGGACAGTACATAGACTGCCTTTTAAACCAATTTGCCAATAGATTAGTATTAAATTCATAGAAAAGCCCATTGTAGCAGGTATATTTATACAAATCGAACACTACACGGATTAAATTAAGAAACAATTTTTATCAACGTTTTTTAGGCTCAATAATAGTAACACCGATGTTATGGCATTGTTAGATGGTGAAACGTTCGTAAAGAAAAGAAATGCTTCCTGCTTCTGGTGGGGTACGATCCCAGGATCTTCTACAATCCGAGAAGGTGCTCTTACTAACCAAGTTACAGACGACAAACGCTCAATCCCTTACGAACGTATTTGAAGCGTAAAAAAAAATCTTTTCTTTACGAACGTTTGACCATCTAACTGTGCCATAACATCGGCGTTACTATTACAACGCCTAAAAAATGTTAATAAAAATTGTTTCTTAATTTAATCTGCGTAGTGTTCGACTTGTATAAATATATCTGCTACAACGGGCTTTTCGGTTAATTTAATACCGATCTCTTCGCAATTAGGTTTAAAAAGCAGTCCATGTACTGCCTCATTCGGCGAAATATCCGGTTTCGGAAAATACGCTTTAAATACGCTCGTAAGCAATTAAGTGCTTGTCGTCTGTAGTTCAGTTAGTAAGAGTATTATGTATATTAACAGTGAAATTCTCAGCAAAGGCAAGAAATATTTGTATGACATATCCAAAGAAGTGGATTCTGGTCATTGTAGTCCTGATCTCAGTATTACAGATTCTGGTCATATCCACAAAGCTCGCTGGCTAACCACTGCAAACAAAATACTCCGACTATATACTTACGCCTTCAGGAAGTTGCAGGACTATGGTGACCTACATACTTATAGTTTATGCCAGAATGTGGTTTTCAATTCACATGAAAAATGACATCAAGGATGGGTCTAGGCATCTCTTTGAAGCCATTTGCCTCTCAAGGTATTTACCTTTTAAACACCATATAGTTGTTGATGCTTCAATAGCCTACGATGCTTTTTTTTGTCTTACCTGAAAACATCCTTTCCAGTATGATGACTGATCCTTGGCCAGACATGCGTAAAGATGCACTTGATAAAATTTTACAAGCCAGATGGAAAATAATTGACTGGTCTTATCCAAATATATTAATTACTTCACCATCAGTGCTGAGAAGAATATTTAATCATAAACTGAATAATAAATGAATAAATAAACTGAATAATAAATGAATAAATAAACTGAATAATCAATGAATAAATAAACTGAATAATCAATGAATAAATAAACTGAATAATAAATGAAAAACTGGATGATAAATGAATAAATAAATTGAATAATAAATTATAAACTGGATGATAAATGAAGAATATCTAATGATCTGCAGGTAACTCACCCGGTGGTGTGCGCTACAATATTATCCCAGCTTTGAACTTCAAAGCAAATCACTACTGGGAAATAATTGTCTGGTCTTATCCAAATGTATTAATTACTTCACCACCAAATCTGAGAAGAATATCTAATGATAAAGTTACAGAGAAGCTCTCGGGCACAAACACGACACACGAATGGTACTTCACCAAGTTACTGTGCCACACAGTGGCAGTAGAAAGGAGCATTAAGATGGTAACCGAGGCTGCGGCGAAAAACGGAGGCTGGTAAAGGAGGCTTGTGTGGCTCTGAATCAAGCAACCACTACATCAGGGCAACTCTTGCATCTAGACAAAAACTACCGGATTTTGACTGTAAAGCTCAATATGTGAGCACTCTGATCGATAGTGAAACATAAAAGCTCAATATGTGAGCACTGTAACGGATAATGAGACATTTGAGTAGTCCCCGAATTATGTTCTAATGTTCGGTTGGATAAGTAGGGCTCGGGCGGAAGCCGTAGTGCAGCCATCTCCACGTGGTGGGTTCTGGATCACATAACAAGTCAACTAAGAGCTGCACAAACTCTACTGTATTCGAAATGAAGCTTTGAACTACCTCATTACATAGTAATGTATATTTTGTAGCACTGAAATTTCCAGATCAGATACATCACACATGAAAAAATAGCGCACCTTTTCTCACAGACTAACATTTTCATGTTTTGGGCTACAACAGCAAAATTTTAGCTTCAGGTTTGAAATAGAAGATTTAGTCCGATCGAACTGAAAATTTTCACACACGTTTCTGATATAAGTAAGCAAGTTTTCCGCACTATTACGTTTCGATGCGCGAAAATTTTGTTTTTTCGGCCCACCATATTGCGCTTTCATGGGCTATAGGACTTACGTCCTCCGATAATCCAAGGTATACGCCCTTTGAGAGGACCCAGTCTGCTCCTGGCCTTACTACTATGTAAACACTACACAGGGCCAATTTATTTATAATATAAAGAACACTTGTCAACCTAGGCGTAGAGTTATATGGGCCCGTGGGTCCCAAGCCCCCAATAACTGAACAAACTCGGTGATTTATACACATTGTATCAAATGCACATAAAATGCTTGCCCCCCCAAATAATTTTTGAGGACTTACGTCGATAAAAGAAAGTCATCACCCCACATACAGCAACTTATTGATAAGTGTTCCTTGCTTGACAGTGTGACCATTGTTGTCCTTGCGCCATAAAAATACAACCAACCAATCATGAACAAGTTGTTAAATATAACCTAATGTTTGTCGACTACATTTTGATCGAAAATCACTGTTGCCAAATTGTTAATTAACTTAAAATTCTTGAATTCATAATTTCGGGGCAGTTGTGATCTTGATTGCTATTAGCTGACTGTGAGATGCATACACTGATTTGTGAACATCTATGATTTACTAATGACCCTGGTGGATTGATGTAACAAATGTTATGTTCTAGCATGGGCGTGTTTACACTCGTCATACGTATGCCTTTCTAATGTTTAAATACTGAACTATAATAATCACTTTAACAATAAAAGTTTTCTAACAGTGTTTTAATTTAATCACTTGTTTTATATTTATGACTGATTGTGATTCGGTTTTGCCTGCAGTCCAAATCAATATATTCATATCATGTTCTATTCTTAGACCTCACCTTGTTCGATGCATAACCATCATTGCTGTCCTTGCGCCATCTAGATATAGCCAGCTAACCAACCACTTAACCTATTCCCACACCCATGATCGATTATGAGACCCTATTCTCAATCATTATTATTTAACTTTTATGTTAATGACATTTTTTATCTACCAACACTCTTCAAACCAATTTGCTTCGCTGATGACACAAGTATCTTCTCTAAACATACTGATATTAACAACCTAATCACAATAGTTAATGAAGATATTAAACACATTATTAACTTCTTTAACGTTAACTACTTAACCCTTAACACAACAAAGACTAAGTGCCTTTTATTCACAAATAAAAGAAATATTAATCTAAATCATTTTTATCTTAATATTAATAACAAATCAATTTCATTCTCACATTCTATCTTTCACAAGGACCAGACCTAATTTCACCAACGGTGGTGCGGGAGTGGTACTGCTTCTTCCTGATGATCAAAGACGAGAGATTGCAGTTGGCGCTGGGAAAATTGCGTCTAACTTCACGGGAGAATTGACAGCCATTTCTGCGGCTATCGAAACTTACACCAATCTTGGACCTTCGCAGCAGCTTAGTGGTATCACCATTTTCAGAGACTGCAGGTCTGCCTTACAAGCCCTCAGCAAAGGTACTTCAAGTCTAATTTTGAATATCCTGGCACAACTTAGACAACTTCACCGTCTCCAGAAAAAATGCTTCATGCAATGGATTCCTGCCCATGTGAACCTTGAGTTCAACGAAATTGCTGATTCTTTGGCTAAAAGTGC
>QLNU02015360.1:597360-616928 GCA_006491805.2 Dysdera silvatica | reverse complement strand
GGTGAGTATATCGTATATCTCATCTTTGAGTTTCAATCACCTTCGTTACACATTTTATCCTTAAAAACCAGACATTTATTAGCTTTGAGGTACGAATTTGTTTCTCATGGTTGTAGTAGGGAGGACATATGTACATTTATTTTACTTTATTTAAATACAACTCACTGATAATTCCCTATGGGAATGAAATATTAATTTAAATTTACAGATAAGTTAACACCATCCAAATAATTGATAGCAGGTCAGGAAAATACTTTTTTTTCGACCGCACTGTTACAAGCCAAATTTTTAATATTTTCAAAAAGTATTTAATCGCCGTCGCTTATTAAAATGTATACATGCCAACCGCAGGTTAAATTTAAATTATAATGGTTCTCAAATTGTTAATTCTACGGAACTCTTTCCTTACCGTATGCCTAGCTACAAAACACCTTTATAAATATTCTAAGTCTTTCTCTAAGTCCCTTTACTTAATCTCAATATTTCTATTAAAATAAAACTTAAAATATTGACCAACAACTATCGATTTAAACTTCATTTCAGTTCTCGTATTGATAACATTATCTGTTCTCAAATAGTTATATTTAAAATTCTTCGGCCCGTGTCTTGGAATTTACAACAGGAATTTTTATTTATTTTTCACTAGTCTAAGGACATGGACGCCAACTCTATGGGGTTCAGGTCCCTTCGGAGGCCCCCAAAATTTATGGACCATAAATAAAGAAATGGAGCACACATAGTTGAGGGTAAAAACATAACATATATAGCTACGTTAATTGTTATTGCTAATGTTTTTATTATTGCTGTGAAGATGTAACTGAATGTCGTATGGAAGGAAATAGGTCTATGCTTTATTCCACCGATATAAGCCTTCAGTGTCATAATAATTACCAAACAACTGAAATTAGTGAATTGCTTTTTTTTTATTTGCTGTGAATTCAAGTTTGCTTTTTTTTTAAATAAAATTATGGGAAGGCGTGAGGACGAAGACCCCTTACCACACTTGTGACTATAAACCAAATCCTAGGAAGTGGTTAAGCTTGTAGCTGACCTGGACCCCTAATATCTTCTTCACTTTGACGTCCCTGTCTAAAAACATGTGTATTTAAGCATACCTTCAAAAGAACATATACGTATCTCTGTTGAAACAGTTGTCGAAGTCTTAATAAGTTTTATTGTTGGGTTAGTTCTGTGTGATTTCGTTTTAACTAGTTTTTCGCAGTTGATCGCTATATTATTTATTCACTATAACGTGTTACCATCCTCCACTGTTGCTCCAATACTGTGGATGTCGTTGTATGATTTGTTAACACTATATCATATAGGTGCTTATTTTTCCTTTCGGTCGTGGGATTTCGTTCTCAAGACGATAAGTAGAATCACCTTCTGTCCACATGACTTCAATACCACGGTACGAGAAACTACAACTTTCCTGAATCCAACAATTCTTCTTTGAAATTACGTCAACTGCTCTTAGCATTGTTTCGTTTTGCGAGAGTTCATGTTTACCTACTAGTAATACTGTATCTGTCTAATTTACTGGCAACAAGATAACGTGCTGGCGGTCGTCTTGTTTTATACAAATTGGTTGGTGTTTCTGCCTCTATTGCGTGAGTATTACGTTTATTTATGCTCTGAAATTGTAACTATTTGCATCTTTCATGGTAACCTATCCATCCTGAAAATTTCAGTCAGTCTAATCTCTCCTTTATGGTGTCGCAATTTCCACATGAACTTCAATACATATACACAGCAGAACTTGCCTAATTCAAAGTTGAAGGGACCGCCCAAAAATTTCGAATTATTGAAAAATTCAAATTAGGTAAATTTGAATATGAGAACATTTAACATAGTTTAAAATTCCAGGGGGATAAAACATAAATTCGAATAAACCAATAATTCGAATTAAAAAATTTGAATTATTCATGTTCTACTGCTATACGATATGCTGCTGTATATACAGTACTGTACACTGAAGTGCCAAAAGTTATGGGATACCTCTCTAATATTGTGTGGGCTTTCTCGAGCTTGATAGAAGGCAGCAACTCGAAGAGGAATGGACGCAACTAGTTGGCAGAAGTCATCAGGAAAGATGTTCAGGCACTGGCGTAGCGTCCGGGTGCCACCGGGGCGAAATTACAATATTGGACTGGTGAAAGGAAAGTGCTAACGGATTTTAGCGGGAGCAATACTTTAGTTGCCCCGGGCGTTGGCAATCCACGTTGCGCCACTGTGTTCAGGAAAAAATAGCTACTCATAATCCCGTAGTTGTGGTAGATGCTGAATCTTGTGCACGACTAGCTCTTTCGATCATATCCCAGATGTTGTCCACGAGGTTCATATCTGGCGATCTAAGTGGCCAAATCATGTGCTGGAACTACCTTGAATGCTCCTTAAACCAGTCATGAACAATATGGGCCCGATGACATGCAGCATTACCATCCTGAAATATCTCATCGTAATGTGGGTAGGTGAAGTCCATAAAAGGCTGCAAGTGGTCGCCAAGCAACTGAACATAGCCATTTCCTGTCAATAACTGGTTCATTTTTACCAGAGGAACCAATCCATATCCAGAAAACAATCCCCACACCATTATGGAACCGCCACCAGCTTGCACAATATCTTGTTGACAAGTTGAATCCATAGCCTCATGGGGTTTACGCCACATCCGAACTCGACCATCAGCTCGTAGCAACTGGAAACGTGACTCATCGGACCAATGTGATAATCATCCCTCTGTATACGCTTTTAATGCGATGCGAGCGCCACTTGCAAATTAGCATATTGCTATCCCACGACTTTTGGCATTTCGTGTATAATTCTTTCAGAGCTTTAACTTCTTGGCGAAATCATGACTAACTTGATTGGAAATAAAAGCACAATATTATTGTATTTTTATTGCAAATTAGTTTTCTGCGTAGTGTACCGTGGAATCATTTATTTCGTGACTAACCATTTATAAATATAAAGATTATAACGTTATTTAGCATGTAATCACAAAAAAACTTTTTAAGAACATCTAAAATAACTTTGAAGCATGGTTAACCACCAAAACAAAATGAAAAATTTGGATATTTGGAAAAACAAATCTACTATTATCGTCCTTTTGTTAGAAGGTCTTACAATTAGTATTACTAAATTTCCGAAAGGAAAAACAGGGTATAAATTTAGGTCAAAATATCCAAATGCTGTCGTAATATAATCAGTTTGCAGCAATTAGTCATCATAATTCGTGGTTGATGCAACGTAAAAGTATTTTAAGTTGAAGGACGAAGCCGAACAAAGAAATTTTTCTTCATTACGAACTAGCAACAGTTACTCTCTATTTGTCATAAGGTTCTAGGCCGGTTTTGCCAACACGTTTAAAAATAACTAGGATTTGTCGGTGAAAGAAATTTGCCGGCGATTGAATTTTCACTCTGTAAGCTCAATTTTACGTGATTTGCCAACGTCTAAAAAGAAATTAAAATAATTAAATGGACTTTTAAGTTCATCAGCATTTTTTTTATAACTTGACAATTTCGTTTTACATTTCGTTTAATAGCATTTAAGTTAGATAGCAGAGTTGACTTGACTTCGTTTTGGTTTGCGGATGTACTTTCCAAATTGTGTTGTGGGTTAATAGCCTGTCTGGATCTAAGGAGAAAGATTTTAAGGTTTTTCAATGAATGCAATTTATTAATTAATGTTTATGCTGCTGATTTCAAGAAGCGCTTTGGACTTTTATGGTACTCTCCATTGAACATTATGGAAATTGCACGTAAACAAATTGTTAATGCAACAGGTATGTGTTAAGTGATAAGTTTATTGATTTAGAAATGAAAACAAACTTTCTTCCGTCTTCCAGTTGACTTGTATATTAATGCTGCGAGAATAACGTAGACTTAGGTTTAATCTTAAAAATTCAGTGATTTAATTCAGCGTGTTATTTAATTTGATTTTATTTAATTTAAGCGTGTAATTTTACTTCTTCTTTTTGAAAATAAAACAATCCCACGTTTGTATTTTTCAAGTGAATATAAATGAAGCATCTATAAAGGTTATAGCAATTTAGGTTTCTTTTACTATAACGAAATTGAAATTTGCTACATTGTTTTCCATTTAAGTATGTACATAGCTAATATTTATTTTTGCATGTATACTGTGTTCCAAAATCGTACGCAATTCTTTAAATTTTTACTTATGTGTTTAAAAAAATCATATTTTAAAAAACGCAATTTTCTGTACATTTCAATATGCAAGGGAATATATCCTGAGGAAAAGGTAAATTTTTTTAACCCAAAGGTATATTTTTGCAAGAGAATACTAGGAAGCACTTCTTGTGCTGTCCCAAAAACGTAGGTAATTATTTATGTAAGCGACAGAAGACAAGTATATATTTACTGTGTGGCCAAAAAACAAGTTGCGGTGGAAAGTTAAACATGCAAATACTGAGGAGGAAATATTTGGTTAAGCGGCTCACAAAAAGCGTTAAAAATGTTCGACTCTAATAGTTTATTGCATGTTCAATACTTTAGTTATTTTTTTTCCTAAGTTTATGCATATATAACTATTCTTTTACTTCATACTTTTAAAGAATTGACCTTATACACTGAAGTGCCAGAAAAACCGGTACAGGCGTGCGTATGCAAATAACGGAGCTTTGCAACCAATCAGCGTAACGCGATGCGGTCGGCAGCGCCTATATAAGACAAGAGATGTCTGGCAAAGCTGTTAGATCGGTTCTTGCCGCTACAATGGCAGGTTATCAAGATTTAAGTGATTTTGAACGTGGCGTTATAGTCGGCACAAGAGAGATGGGACATAGCATCTCCGAGATAGCGACAAAATTTGGATTTTCGCGTACGACCATTTCACGGGTATACCGTGAATATCAGGAATCCGGTAAAACATCAAATCTCCGACAGCGGTGCGGCCGGAAAAAGACCTTGAAAGAACGGGACATTCGACGACTGACGAGAATCGTTAAACGAGATAGACGTGCAACACTTCCTCAAATTGCCGCGGATTTCAATGCTGGGGCATCAACAAGTGTCAGCGTGCGAACTGTTCAACGAACCATCATTGATATGGGCTTTCGGAGCCGAAGGCCCACTCGTGTACCATTGTTGACTGCACGGCACAAAGCTTTACGCCTCGTCTGGGTCCGCCAACACCGCCATTGGACTGTTGATGACTGGAAACACGTTGCCTGGTCTGACGAGTCTCGTTTCCAATTGCATCAGGCGGATGGACGTGTACGGGTATGGAGACAACCTCATGAATCCATGGACCCTACATGTCAACAGGGGACTGTTCAAGCTGGTGGAGCTTCTGTGATGGTATGGGGCGTGTGCAGTTGGCGTGATATGGGACCCCTGATACGTCTAGAGACAACTCTGACAGGTGACACATACGTAAGCATCATGTCCGATCACCTACACCCATTCATGTCCATTGTGCATTCCGACGGACTTGGACAATTTCAGCATGATAATGCGACACCCCACACATCGAGAGTTGCTACCGAGTGGCTCCAGGAACACTCTTCTGACTTTAGACACTTCCATTGGCCACCTAAATCGCCAGACATGAACATTATCGAGCATATCTGGGATGCCTTGCAACGTGCTGTTCAGAAGAGATCTCTACCTCCTTGCACTCCTATGGATTTGTGGACTGCCCTGCAGGATTCCTGGTGTGAATTGTCTCCAGGATACCTTCAGACATTAGTCGAGTCCATGCCACGTCGTGTTGCGGCACTTTGGCATGCGCACGGAGGGGGGCTGCACGATATTAGGTAGGTGTACCAATTTTTCTGGCACTTCAGTGTACGATGCAGTTTAACCGTCATTGCTCTTGCGCCATAAAATTAGACCAATAAAAAACCGGAATAGTATTTATAATACTACGGTGAATGGAATTCGCGAGTGCAAAAAGACAATTCAGTTAAAAGAAGGTGGTATAGCAGATAAGCTTGTAAACGATCGTTTGGGGAGGGTGATGATTTTTTTTATTTTGAATATGACATAAAAAATAATATTTTAATTTTTTATATGCATCTTGAGACAATAAAATTCACCTACCCAGACAGAACTATTTGATAACTTCGAATGTTGTCATACAGTAATATATAAGACATATATATATATATAAATGATTGTAATTTGGTGTGACTGTGCATAGAATGCACACACACACACACACACATATGAGAAGGTACTGGAATCATAATCGCTGCAGTGTATAAAGAAATCTCCCCAGGCAGTCATTGAATGCCACACATTTACTGTAAGTGTTAGGAGGTCGAGAAATGATAAGTATGCTCAAATGATGCATTATGTGTCATGAACAACCGACGTAGTTTGAGAGAGGCCGTATCGTTGGCTGTGAAAACAGGGTGGCCGGTTCGTTGAATTTCTGACCATCTCAGATATTCTGATTTAACTGTGAGGAGGTGTTGAAAGCAATGTATACGTCGTAAAGACTATCACACACATGAATCAATTTTTCGCAGCTCTAATCACTTGATTTCTAAATCGTCAGGCCATCGTCTTGTATGTGAGGAAATCGAGACGACATTTTTGATCGGACAACCGATCTTCTGGAGTTGCAAGCAATTTCACAGTACAGAGTAATATTTCGTTCTCAGTAACAGGTTTACTTTAACTTAAAATGATGTTTTCTTTTTCCGGACTTCTTTTATTTTTCGTTGCTAATTTTTCCTGATGGCATCCTGATTCAAGAATACGGTTGAATGGTCCCCTCGTATGTGGTGGGGACCGGATCGCCTCTAAACGCAGCAATTTATTGTTTTCGGTTGGATTGCTCTATAAATCGCCTCGTGTGTAGCGACCTTAAGAGAATGCATGTATAGCGTAAAATCTCTACATGACCCAGAGAGACCATCAGGAGAGAAGATTGTGTAATCATAAGATAAACACGAATGATTGCAATGATGTCTTTGTCTACCACCCAGAAACATCTGATAGCTTCACAGGGCAACACAGTCACTTCTAGAGCCAACTGCAGGCGAGTGGTAATTTTTCTTGGATACAGCGGTCCTAAAGGGATGTCAGACTTGGTTGATTGGTGATTTTGTACAATGATTTTATTTAGTATTTTGCTACATAATAAATGTTTTTAAACACATACGTTAGTGTGGTACAGCATTGTTATATATTTTAATGCCCATTTTCGTACATATTATAATGTAAAAAGTATGTTTGAGAACGGAATTGCAATCCATATCGTACATACAGCAATGAGAAATGAAGATTCACTTAATGAAAGATCATTTAACGAACATAAAAAATGTTTGCTTGCTTTTGCTTTTTGGTTTTCCGGTCAAAGACTACAATGGTCATGCTGCGCCGGGGCCTACTGTTTTCCGAGGAATCCGAACCTCTTAAGGCCTAGGGAACCAAATCCCGGACTACGGTGAGCAGTGCGATCTTTATGAGATCTCTGAGTAAGCTTTCTTCGTACACTGTTGGGAGTCGAACCCGGATAAAAAAAAATGTACAACATCAATTTTGTTTATGTTTTGAAGGAGGAAGCTCCATGCTTTCAAAATAATTATCAATATTTGATAAAGAAATTTTTAACTGCATTTCTGTGTATTTTACTTCTCTTAAGCGCAGTGTGTCGTCTCATAAAGATCGCACTGCTCACTGTAGTCCGGGGTTTGGTTCCCTAGGCCTTAAGAGGTTCGGATTCCTCGGAAAACAGTAGGTCCCGGCGCAGCATGACCACTGTAGTCTTTGAGCCGTAAAACCAAAAAGAAAGCGAAAGCGAAGCAGTGTGTCGTACGTTTATGTTTAAGTTAACAAAAGTGCTTAAAATGTTTTTAACATTCAGTATATAAAGAGTTAAACAGTCTTTGGCTTATTAACCAGGTGAATCATCATTTTCATTCTTCGATTTTTCTAATAGTTAATTTGCTTATACGCATATATTGCAATTTTTCGATGAACTCCGTTTTTCAAGAGGCCGTAAAATGTTTCTTATTTTAGAAATTTTTTTTTGTTTCATTTAAAAAAGCTTTAAATACGCTTGAAGGAGGAGGAGGGATGACAGGTCACCTGCAGCTTAGTGGTTACAGCACTTGGGCGGCAACCAAGAGACGTGGGATCGTACCCCATCAGATTTCCAAAAATTCATTTCTCTGCGACTTGTTGTACCATAATGTAACTTATTTTTAAACGCTTTTTGAATGTGATATATCCGAGAGAGAGAGAGAGAAAGAGAGAGGAAGAAAGATATAAAATAGTTATTTTGTGTTATTTTATCCTCGAACCCTCATTTAATTATATTAGAAATTATTTAGCCGTGACTAAATATCTGCGCTGTCAAAAATCGCCCATGCGTTTTAGCCATTAAACTTTATCACTTGTCTATGCATGGACAAAAATGGCGGTAGAAATTAGACCATCAAAAATTAAAAGGTCTTCTTGATAAATGTAAATCATGAAATCCAAAATATACTTATTAAGGTAAAGTAAAGTGTATGTGCTTGCGGAATTAATTACCCATATGCAATTTTCCTCTCTTTTTTTGCATATTCTTCAAAATATTAATATAAATATCGAGTTTGAAACTTTTCATGTTGGAGACATGCATTACTAGTAATTTCTACCATTCATATTCTATCATCATCTTTCTCCAAATCTCAATTTCTCCTTGTAACGTAACGTTTTCTTTAATATTTCTAAACGGTTACTTTTATCAAAAGTGCGTACTTTATTTTAGCCTTTCCAAACAAAACGATTTCTCAAATTTATTTATATAAAATGCGATCTTTCGCTTTTATCAAGGATTCCAGGTATATCCATTTATACTAGAAAATCTATTTTTCGAATAATCACAATTTTCCCAAGGCTTGTCAAAATATTTCTTTTGTTTTATATTTCTGGAATTCATTGGAAAAACTATGACATAAAACATCAAAAGAGTACTTATCCGTGGGCGTAGAGTTTTGATTTGTTTAGACTCGAATATTCAATAGGTTTCAGTAACACTTTGGCATCGACTTTATGCGAATGTCACAAATTATATATATCCAACAAAATTAGAGTATTCTAAATTGTACTTTTTCTCTATTGTTCGTTTTTATTAAAAAAGTAATAAATAAAAAACACGACACCCAATTTTACTTTTTAGATGTAAAATGTGCGTTTGATAAATAATCTGAAAATAAATGTCAAAATTATTTTGAAAAACGTGATAAATATAAATTTATATTATTCTAAAACGATTAGTTACCAGTTTCTTTTATGATATTAAAATATAAGAGTACTACATGTAATAATTCAATAGATTTCCATCATATTTTATAACGTTTCAATCAGTATGGATAACATGAAATAAATGATTACTCCGGCGTCTCCGATTAAATTAAAGAACATGTTTCGCACCACTAGCTTATTGATTACACAGTCAGGGGAATTAAAAGTGGTTTCTGTGATTTTTGTGTTCATTTATGTATATAACTTTTGAATGTCATTAATAAACCCCCATTTTTATGTTATTTTAGGTTCCCATGATCTGTCTTGTAATCTTTGTCTCTGAAGTGGATTGTCTTCGGGAACAAGGTATAGGCTATGGAAAAATAGTTCCTATTCCAGCAGGAGGAAGAGTTCAGTATCAACGATTGATCCATGCTGGAAACAATACTTACAAATTCGGGTATGATACTGGAACAGGACCAAGTCAATCATTTCGAGAAGAAGAACGGGATACATCCGGTGTCGTCAGGGGACGATACGGTTTCATAAATCCCTTTGGAGCCTTACATATTGTCGAATACTACGCCGATCATACAGGATTCCACATTGTTGGCATACAAAATTTAGAACCAGAAAGAAAAATGCCACCTATGACAACTATCAAGACTACAGAATCACCCAGAGCTACACCATCTGCACCTCCAAGACGACCATTACCACCGTTTGTTGGACCTTTACCACCGTTCCTAACGAGATCTATTATCACAGATATCACGACGTAAAATTTCAAAACCTCCATTGATTCAAACTATTAATAGCTGAGGTGTAGTTAAAAAATTCATTCATGTTTTTAAAGGAAAATTATATTTTCTAAGATTTCGACATTTTTGTGTAAACATGTGAAGCCGAAGTCTTTTGCTGATATTTGTATTTCAAAAGAAAATCATACGTAGTTTCATTATAAAATAGGTTTTTCTTAATGAGGTTTTCAGTGCTCTCAATGCACCCTTTCAATTATATTTATTATATTTTATCCTAAAAATTCGAAAAAGTCGCTTAGGGTTTTTTCTGTAAGTGTATATATACCTGAGGTGAAAGTTTTATGTTTATAAAAATTTAAAATTTAAAAATGACAATACGCTCGTTGATAGCAAATTTGATAGATGTTGGAATTTTGAGATAACAATATATTGCAGACGGTGATATTTGTTTTATAATATGGGGAAACACGAGGCAGCTGTCCTAGGGGAGTATGGGTCTCTTGATTTACAAACTCTAACTTCTTTCTTTTGCAATAGCCATAATAATAGCGATGGTTTTTCCTCCATATTTTATCACATGTCAAAAAACGAACCAGCATTAATGAATTGAGAACATATACTTTCCTGTAAAAATCTATGCTATATGTCTTGAAAAAAAACCCTGACCAATAATAACATTAGTTGTGGTCTGAAATACCCACTTCTATACCTGTGATCAAGAGACTATAACGTTTTAGATAATCTGTTAAACACAAAAATTTCAAAATTTTGATATGCAAACAGAAATAAACCTTAAATGAATTTCTGCCTTGGAATTTCATATCTTTGTTGGACGGAATAGAAAAGTAGATGGTTCTTACGAGAAAAACATTTTTAATAAAATGTTACTAACCTTATATGACGTAAAATTTACCGTGTAATAAAGTATCTTTTGCACTAACTTCATGACTTTTTCCATCGTACAATGAAATTTGTAGTTATATGTTATGTAATTACGTATTAGATTTTATAAAGCATTTTATTGCTGGTGACATAATAATTTGCACTAACAATTTATTCGTTTACTTTTTCATATTTTTAATTTATTTTTTCACGTTCTTATTAATTATATACACAGTCGAGGTACATTATTAGAACTACCTATCTAATGACTGGAATAACCTCCTTTTGAGGCACAACCAGCAGCCAGGCGCCGTGGAGGCGATATAATGAGGTTCTGGAATGTTGTTTCAAGAATTTGAAGCCACGCAGACTACACAGAGTCCAAGAGCTGTTGTAGGGCGTGAAGTGGAGGTTTCATTCCCCATACATATGTGTCGAGATGATCCTGAAGTTGCTCGATGGGATTAAGATATAGGGCTTGGGAAGTACTTGGAACTCTTGATCATGTTCTTCTAACCAATCTTTGTTGACTGTGGTAGTATAGGAGGGCGCATTATCTTGTTGGAAGGTCTTGTCGCCATCAGAGAAGACAGTAAACATGTAGGGGTGTACGGCGTCCGCAAATATGGATAGATACATAAATCGATTCAGATTACCATCTACAAGTATAAGGTAACCAAGAGAGTACCACGAAAATATATCCCAAACCATGAGGCTGTCAACACCAATCTGTGTTTTTCCAGTTCTTGTTTCAGGACTTTGACTTTCCGATATATGCTGCCTGATAAGCCACCGTCCATCCATTTGGTGGAGCACAAATCAAGATTCAGCTGAAAAGTCAACCTTTTGCTAGTCCGAGATACGGTCCAATGTCGGTATTGTTTTGCAAATACCAACCACTTTTTTCGACGAACCCTTGTGAACATGGATGCTTTTACTAAACGTCGGCTGCGGAACCCCAAACGCAACAGCATTCTCTGAACTGCTGCGTGGGAAACACTTCTGGAAGCTGCTTGGTTCATTTGTATGGGGACGTGATCTACAGTTGCTGAACGATTAGCCCTCACCAACCTTCACAGGCGCCGCTCACCTCTATCATCAATGGCTCGTGGCGCTCCACAGTTTGATCTTCTGTCCCTCGAAATTATTTCATTCGTCCATTTACAATACATTCTCACTATAGACATATGGAAACATTTCATAAAACTTGCAGTTTCAAAAGTGCTGGTACCGTGAATTCGATACTAATTAATCATCCCTTTTTTCTAATTCAGATAAATCACGTTCTTTTCCCATCGTAGCTGGTATTAATACGTTTAGCAAACAGCCAACATTCGCGCTTATATACCCACCAAACCAGACCATGACACATGTCACATTTTATTGTCTATGCGCGTGTGATGTCAGAAATACCTGGTGATTGTAATAATATGCCTGAACTGAGTAAAGATGTACAATGGGCTTTCCTTATAAAGTGAGAATTTTTTAAATGTAGGATACTTTTATCAATTTTACAATTATGGCAGTATATAGTGAAAGGGAGAGAGAGAGAGAGACCATTATTCAATTCAAATTTATTTTCAGGCAGATACAATTGCAGATTACAGTATAAAAAAGCATACAAATAATCGATCTGCTCGGGCAGCTATGGGTAGAGACTATAAGGTCTGACAGAGTCCCAGCTGCCCGAGGCAAAATAACTAAATAAATTAAAATAATTATAACAAGCATAAATCAATAAAGTTATGCAAAAAATTTGTTTTCCAAAAGATATTTATGTAGATATTTTTTAAAAAGTGGGAGTGAACTCAAAATTTTAATTCTGTCAGGAAGAGGGTTCCACACCCTAGGGCCCATACAACCCGTGCATACCAATCCAAGATTTGTTTTGGAGAATTCTGGTATTAGATTATTTAGATTTCTTGTGAAGTGATTATGTCCAGGTGGGATTAAGGACATAAGATTAAGATATAAAACGATTCATATGGCATTAAACATAAAAATATAGATCTTGTAAATTAGTAATTTTTCAATTAGTAATATTTGAGTATTATTGGAAGATGAATAAAAGGAGTGAGACACGAGACTATTGTAAGACAAAAGTGAAATAAAATGCTTCTGAAGAGCAGTAATCCGTGAGAGATTGTATTTTGTGGTACAGCCCCAAATCAGTGAGCAATAATATATGTTAGAGAAAATCATAGAAAAGTAAGGATTTATAGGAATTGGAGTGGGTAAATAATATGCAATATTTCTTATTATTCCCAAATTTCTACTAATTTTCGTACATATGGTGTGAATATGGGTGTCCCGTTTTAAATTAGATTAAAATGTTATAACAAGAAAATTAATTTCTGTTGAGAATGAAATTGATTCATTATTAATATTAAGATGAAAATTATTTAGATTAATATTTCATTTATTTGTGAATAAAAAGCTCTTAGTCTTTGTTCTGTTAAGGGTTAAGTAGTTAATGTTAAAGAAGTTAATAATGTGTTTAATATCTTCATTAACTATTGGATTAGGTTGTTAATATCAGTATGTTTAGAGAAGATACTTGTGTCATCAGCGAAGCAAATTAATTTGAAGAATGTTCGTAGATGAAAAATATCATTGACATAAAGGTTAAATAATAATGGTCCAAGAATAGATCCTTGGGGCACACCACATAATGAATCGCGGAGTGTGGAATAGGTTAGGTGGTTGGTTAGCTGGCTATATCTATATGGCGCAAGGACAGCAATGATGGTTATGCATCGAACAAGGTGAGGTCTAAGAATAGAACATGATATGAATATATTGATTTGGACTGCAGGCAAAACCGAATCACAATCAGTCATAAATATAAAACAAGTGATTAAATTAAAACACTGTTAGAAAACTTTTATTGTTAAAGTGATTATTATAGTTCAGTATTTAAACATTAGAAAGGCATACGTATGACGAGTGTAAACACGCCCATGCTAGAACATAACATTTGTTACATCAATCCACCAGGGTCATTAGTAAATCATAGATGTTCACAAATCAGTGTATGCATCTCACAGTCAGCTAATAGCAATCAAGATCACAACTGCCCCGAAATTATGAATTCAAGAATTTTAAGTTAATTAACAATTTGGCAACAGTGATTTTCGATCAAAATGTAGTCGACAAACATTAGGTTATATTTAACAACTTGTTCATGATTGGTTGGTTGTATTTCTATGGCGCAAGGACAACAATGGTCACACTGTCAAGCAAGGAACACTTATCAATAAATTTGTATATAATATGTACAAATTTATTGACAAGCATCAGCGTAGAGTCCTCAAAATTATTGGGGAGGTACATTTTATGTACATTTATACATTACAATATATGTAAAATTGCAATTTATTTCAAATTATTGGGCGGCTTGGGCCCCAAGGGCCCATATAACTCTACGCCTAGGTTGACAAGTGTTCTTTATATTATAAATAAATTGGCCCTGTGTAGTGTTTACATAGTAGTAAGGCCAGGAGCAGACTGGGTCCTCTCAAAGGGCGTATACCTTGGATTATCTGAGGACGCGAGTCCTATAGCCCATGAAAGCGCAATATGGTGGGCCGAAAAAACAAAATTTTCGCGCATCGAAACGTAATAGTGCGGAAAACTTGTCTACTCATATCAGAAGCATGTGTGAAAAATTTCAATCCGATCGGGCTAAATCTTTTCTTTCAAACCTGAGCCTAAACTTTTGCTATTGCAACCCAAAACATGAAAATGTTAGTTTGTGAGAAAAGTTGAGCTATTTTTTCATGTGTGATGCAACTGATCTGGAAATTTCGGTGCGACAAAACATTACTATGTAATGAGGTAGTTCAAAGCTTCATTTCGAATACAGTAGAGTTTGTGCAGCTCTTAGTTGACTTGTTATGTGATCCAGAACCCACCACGTGGAGATGGCTGCACTACGGCTTCCGCCCGAGCCCTACTTATCCAACCGAACATTAGAACATAATTCGGGGACTACTCAAATGTCTCATTATCCGTTACAGTGCTCACATATTGAGCTTTTATGTTTCACTATCGATCAGAGTGCTTACATATTGAGCTTTATAGTCGAAATCCGGTACTTTTTGTCTAGATGCAAAAGTTGGCCTTGCATAGTGGTTACATGATTCAGAGCCACACAAGCCTCCTTTACCAGCCTCCGTTTTTCGCCGAAGCCTCCGTTACCATCTTGATGGTCCTTTCCACTGCCACTGTGTGGCACAGTAACTTGGTGAAGTACCATTCGTGTGTCGTGTTTGTGCCCGAGAGCTTCTCTGTAACTTTATCATTAGATATTCTTCTCAGATTTGGTGGTGAAGTAATTAATACATTTGGATAAGACCAGACAATTATTTCCCAGTAGTGATTTGCTTTGAAGTTCAAAGCTGGGATAATATTGTAGCGCACACCACCGGGTGAGTTACCTGCAGATCATTAGATATTCTTCATTTATCATCCAGTTTATAATTTATTATTCAATTTATTTATTCATTTATCATCCAGTTTATCATTTATTATTCAGTTATTCATTTATTATTCAGTTTATTTATTCATTTATTATTCAGTTTATTATTATTCAATTTATTTATTCATTTATCATCCAGTTTATCATTATTATTTAATTTATTTATTCATTTATCATCCAGATCCAGTTTATCATTTATTATTCAGTTTCCATTTTATTCATTTTATTATTTAGTTTATTTATTCATTTATTCAGTTTATTTATCTTAATTTATTATTCAGTTTATTTATTCATTTATTATTCAGTTTATTTATTCATTTATTATTCAGTTTATTTATTCATTTATTATTCAGTTTATTTATTCATTTATTATTCAGTTTATTTATTCATTGATTATTCAGTTTATTTATTCATTGATTATTCAGTTTATTTATTCATTTATTATTCAGTTTATTTATTCATTTATTATTCAGTTTATGATTAAATATTCTTCTCAGCACTGATGGTGAAGTAATTAATATATTTGGATAAGACCAGTCAATTATTTTCCATCTGGCTTGTAAAATTTTTTCAAGCGCGTCTTTACGCACGTCTGGCCGAGGATCAGTCATCATACTGGGAAGGGTGATTTCAGGTAAGGAAAAAAAAAGAATTGCGAGCTATTAAAGCACCAACAACGGTACGGTGTGTAAAAGGTAAATACCATGAGAGACAGATGGCTTCAAAGAGATGCCTAGACCCATCCTTGATGGAGTTTTTCATGCGAATTGAAAACCACATTCTGGCATAAACTATAAGTATGTAGGTCACCATAGTCCTGCAACTTCCTGAAGGCGTAAGTATATAGTCGGAGTATTTTGTTTGCAGTGGTTAGCCAGCGAGCTTTGTGGATATGACCAGAATCTGTAATACTGAGATCAGGACTACAATGACCAGAATCCACTTCTTTGGATATGTCATACAAATATTTCTTGCCTTTGCTGAGAATTTCACTGTTAATATACATAATACTCTTACTAACTGAACTACAGACGACAAGCACTTAATTGCTTACGAGCGTATTTAAAGTGCATTTTCCGAAACCGGTTATTTCGAGAAATGTGACTGTACATGGACTGCTTTTTAAACCAAATTGCGAAGAGATCGGTATTAAATTCACCAAAAAGCCCGTTACAGCAGATATATTTGTGCAAATAGAACACTACGTAGAATAAATTAAGAAATAATTTTTATCAAAGTTTTTTAGGCGTAGTAATAATAACACCGATGTTATGGCATGGTTAGATGGTGAAACGTTCGTAAAGAAAAGATTTTTTTTTACGCTTCAAATACGTTCGTAAGGGATTGAGCGTTTGTCGTCTGTAACTTGGTTAGTAAGAGCACCTGCCCGGATTGTAGAAGATCGTAGAATCGTGCCCCACCAGACGGAAAAACATTTCTTTTCTTTACGAACGTTTCACCATCTAACTATGCCATAACATCGGCGTTACTATTACTACGCCTAAAACGCATTGATAAAAATTGTTTCTTAATTTAATCCGTGTAGTGTTCGATTTGTATAAATATATCTGCTACAATGGGCTTTTCTATGAATTTAATACTAATCTATTGGCAAATTGGTTTAAAAGGCAGTCTATGTACTGTCCCATTCCACAAAATAATCGGGATAGGGAAGTTAGGGGACATTTAACCCAGGGGCGAACCGAGCCGCCGGCCCGTCGGTCCCCGGGGCGGTGCGCTCTCATGGACGATAGGTCTCGCGCCTCCGAATAGTCAAAAGCTCGCACCCTCCGAAAATTCAAGGTATGCCCCCTTTGAGAGGACCCAGTCTGCCCCATATTTAACCTCGATCATATGAGCGATCAAATTAGAGGTAAATACTTTATAAGTAAATGTCTACTTCAAGACTGGAAGAGTAATGAACACTACGCAAATTTAATAATGACGAAAAAATACGCAACGTTTTCTGGCGGAGTTCCAAGTTTAAAATCGTTCGACGCACGTTTCGAGAGAACAAGGTCTCTCCTCGTCTGGAACTAGAATGAAATAAACAAAAAGTGTTGAAAACACACAACTGTTAATACGTTGCCGGTAGCGGTTAGTGCTTTTTTCAGGAGTACAGAGTTGTTTTAGGCGGCCAACTTACAAAGTGGTAAATTTTGGTCACAAAGTTAAGTAGCAGGTGTAGTTGAAGGAGAAGCAATGGGGAAGAGTTTTAACAGATTTTTCCAAGCCCCACTAAAACTTGGGGTTGATTTATAGTCATTTGGTCATTCACAAGTGAGGCACCAAATCTGTGGATGAAAAACGCTTCCAAGGAGTCAAGTTCAATGACCGAAAAAGGTTGTCAAATGACCATTGCTTCTTTAAAGTTGAATTGATGGTCATTATTCCAACAATGAACTGCAATCGATGATTTTTGAAACTCAGCATTGGTGACATATCTTTGGTGTTCTTTTATACGATGTCGTAGGGCCCGCTTGGTCTGTCCCACATATGATAAATGGCATTGGCAAAACACACGATATATACCCTAGCGTGGTAGCATCGGGATGGTGTCTTTAAGGTGAGAGGGCCGAATTTTGGTATATGGTGAGAAGATGACTCGAAAGTTGGCTCTGCGAAATATGTTAAGGTATTAATACGTGGGTGGCAAAAAATTATTGTATAATCTGCGGAGTATGTTTGCCAAGGTGACACTGATTTTGGGGAAGAACGGAAGGATGATTGTACCCGAAAATTGAACTGTAGAACGGATGTTAAGAGTAGAGTGGTAAGTGAGTTTGGTGAGTTTAGAAAGCGCGTTGTCGATGATGCTAGGACTATAGCCTCTGTCCACGGCGATGGTTTTTAAAATGTTAATTTCTTCTGTAAATTCTGACTCAGTAGAGCAAATATCTAAGGCGCGAAATACAAAGGTGTAGAATGCCGCCATTTTTTGTTGAAGAGGATGGCAAGAATTCCGATGTGGGGACAAAGGGACAGCGAAAGACTTCCGGTATACAGATGTCTCGAATTGATGACCAACTTTTTTATTAAAACGTTCAGAAAGTGAAGAGACCTTTCTGACTCAACTTCAATAGAAAATTCGAAATAACCATCAATTTAGTTGATGGTGGGTAGAATATGAGTTGAGTTGGTCTGGTGGACCATCCCAAATGAAAAAAATATCATCAACAAAGAGGATCCAAAATTCAAACGTAATTTAAGAAAACATGTTGGTTTCAAAGTAATGATTGTAAATATCACACAGTAATAGGATAAGGGATTCCCCAGTGCCAACCCTTCGGTTTGTTGAAAATGTTGACCATTGAAGATGAAAAAGTTACAGTTTACACAAAAAGAGGTCAATGATATTAGTTCATCAATCTCAGGTTGCGCGAAATGAAATTCGGTTAAGCGGCATCGTAGACATTCAAGGGCGCCATCTACAGGAATATTGGTGAACATCGATTTGATATCCAGCGAAGCTATGGTACGGTTCGCAGGTGAGGATTGCTGTAATTTAGAGATAAAATCAATAGAATTTTTAATGGTAAAAGAATTGGCAGATGACAACGGAGCAAAATTAGAGACGAGAAATGTTGAAAGTTTGTATGGAATAGAGATAATACAAGAAATAATCGGACGGAAAGGAATGCTGGGTTTATGAACTTTTGGAAGGGTATAAAACCGGGCAGGAATAGCGTGCGATATAGTGAGAGGGTTTTTCTGGCGACGATTAAGAAGTGCAGATGATTTGATGAGATTATTATACTTGGTTCGAATTCGTTCGGAGGTATCTTTCGAAATGTGTTTGTAAGGACCTGAATCTAGGACCTTAGCTGACCCGTCGAGATATTGTTGTTTGGTTAAAACAACTATTTGGCCCCCTTTATCGGCTTTGGTAATGCATAGATTGTCATTACGTAATATTTCGTTCAACGCTTCTTTCTCAGGTTTAGACATACTACGAACGAGATTGGAGCGGAAGTCGGGTTGAATCGAATGGCTGATAACATGGCGGAGAGTTTCTTTTTGTGCCGGACAAATTTTGCTAAATTTGAACGTTGATTCAATTGGTGAAAGTAAGGAAGGAATGAAAGGGCGACAAGACTGGGCGAAATTGAAGTTATAGGAGAGTATCCGGTGTTGAACATCGTAAAGTGGGATATCGGAGATATTAACGATATTGTTGGCGAAGTTAGGTTTCCGGACAGGAGGCAACGTTTTAAGGTTGTTTATTTCATGCTAGTTCCA
>QLNU02015360.1:583439-597260 GCA_006491805.2 Dysdera silvatica | reverse complement strand
GTTTATTTTTGTTTTTGAGGGTTTAAGAAACGTTTCCCATCTATTTTAATATTTGTTAAAGATGTTATTTGAAAATATACACAAAAACTGAAATTTGGTTATGAAATAGAAATTCGAGTTACGAGGTTTTTTTTCCTTTTGAGATCAAACCCAAGTTTGCTCATCAGGAGGATGATGCTTACTACAATGGGATATAGCAGCGACTTCGTGTTGGAAATGTAGATTAAAACTCGCTTAGCTTAAAACTTGTCATTTATTTGTAAATCTATTTAAATAAGAATTAGTTAGCTGATATAAGTAGCTTTATTTTGAATAACGTAAATTTTGTCATTAGGAAACTAATATTTTATAATATAAAGAATTACGTGCATATGACCCTTGTTAGATTAACTCCAATGATAGTTTGTCATTTATCTGTTTACATCTACTGAGTTGTTGAAGTCTGGATATTTTGCATTCCTCGTATAATATTATGGCCTTTTCGCCTTTGGCCGAATGAAACATTTTCTAAATTTATCTAAATACCATGAATGAAGAATGCATTGAAAATTGAGGTTGGTTTTGATTTTCCTTTTTCGTAATCGGGTTTTAAGAGGTCAAATAATACTTTGCTAAAACTTGTATCACATCTTTTCAATTGTCCATGTTTTTTTCCTCCTCTTCTCCACAGCGTATCATCTACATCTGACTTTTCAGTACTGATACCATTATCGTCAAATTATATTTGATAACCATTATAATTTAGGAAACTTTATTTTCATGGCTAAAAAATATAACGAAACAATGATACTTTGTGGCGTTGAATAAGCATTATTTTTGAGGAAACTAGATATAGCAGAATATTGATTATCGAAACTAATTGGGACTGAAGTCGGTGCCAGTTATTAAAGTTCATATAAACGAACGCTCTAATAAGTATTAGGCGAAATGGGAAAATAATCTTTAATTATTTATTTATTTTTTTTCTTGTGGTTTTACGGCTCAAAGACTAAAATGGTCATGCTGCGCCGGGAATCTTTGAATTACAAACATTATAATTATTCCTATCAAAATTATGTATAATTAATTGAATTGATTACTTTTTTTAAAATATCAACCAGGACTGTGCTTTCGGCATTAGCGGCCTCAAAGTTGTTTTAACATAACACAACGATAAAATGATCGACCGGGGTTTAGCATTACAAAATGCTAATAAAATATTAGCATTTAGGGAAGATAATTAAGTTAAATTAAAAACTGGCATTTCAAAACAAAATTAGCTGGGGATATATATCACTTGGCACTTCTTGCTTCACGTTGATGTTGTTAATAAATGAAAGGGTTTTATTTAGGTCTACTGCCGCATTATAAACACAAAGAAAAACCAGTACAATGTAATTATAAATTTCTGCTTCTCAGAACTTTGCGCTCTTTTCTGTCGTTCTCTTGACTGAAGTTCTTTTTTGTCGAAAACCGGGAGTCTGTGTAGTAACTATATGACTACCACAATAAACGCGATAACGTGCATGTTCTACTGATGCTAACTCATTTGACTAATAACACGTGTATTTATTTTGACCACCATTTAGAAGCTGTATGAGCATTATGGGAAATATAACATCACACACAAAAGGTCAATTGACCAAATACTCTGTTGAAAGTATAAAGGGGCCGCTAAAAACTGATTATTTGATGCTTGCACTACACTTTCTATGCGGCCCTACATTGTAGCGGTCCTAGGCGGCCGCCCAGTTCTCACCCCCTAAGCCAGAACCGTAGCCAGGATAGGGCTATAGGCGGCTGAGCCCCCCCTGGAAATGTAGTCAGCCCCAACCTGGAAAATATTTTTTCTCAAAAATCAAATATTGTAAAATTTTATTTTAAATTTTTTGTTTTGTACGAAATTGTACATGACAATGGAAATTGTTCTTTGACGTTAAAAATGTATTCAAAATAGCTCTCTACTGTAGATCTTGTGTATGTAATTTTTTTTACATAGGTTTGAGTCTTCATATACTTTATAATAAGGATTGGGGAAATTATAGAGAGGTATACTAAAATTTATAAGTTTTTAATGCAAAATTTATTTTAAGAAATTTATTTATTAATTTTAAATATATTACTCTCCTTATATATTTAGTATTATTAAATATATTAATAAAATACATTAAAATATTAAAGAATTTTAAGCCCCCCCCGTAACAAGCGTATACTACGGGCCTGCCCTAAGCACGACCCTGATATTGACATTATCTTCATTTCCATCAATCATGACGATCATTTTCTTGCTACTAACTGTAAGACTGGTTCTGAGAACTCAAAGTCCCTATAAAAGAAGTTATACCACATAGGTACTTAGAAGTCAGGACTGACATGAGTATATGCATTATGTGAAAATTATATGCAATTCTTAAAGTGTAAGGAAGGAGTCCCCTCCCGATCCCCTTCATTGCACAGCTACACATTTAGAAAACTATACTATTTTTAAATAAGGAACTTTTCTGGCAAAAACCTAAATACCATAGTAACTACGAATGTAGTTTTACAATTGAAATTCGTTTTAAATAAAGTCAAAGCATCAATGTTTGTAGCTGTACTAGTTGACGAAGGAATGGATATTTCAAATAACCATAGTCTTCTATTCGGTTTAAATAAGATAAAGGATTCTAGATTTTTGTGATATATGCGTTAATAAAGCTTCAAAACTATGGTCAAGTGCATAGGCGTACGTAGAAAGTTCATAAGGGTGGTGTTACAGAGATACAACTCCATACGTTCATATGTGTATATTCAAAATTCCATCGCAATGGGGGGTTACAACACCATCAATACCCCCCCCCCTTATGTACGCCAGTGGTTGAGTGCTAGGGACAACTTCTCACAATTCGGCCGTTAGAAAAACGCGTTACTTAAGCTTATAATTCTAGAATCAGAGCAATAACAGAATATTTAAATGACATAAAATCATTCATATAAAGCCTATCTTAAAATATATTTTTAATTTAAAATATATTACTATAATCGAACTGTTGAGTAGGCGTTTTCAATACGTGGAATGGATTTGACTCCTTTTTTTTATTTCAGAAATCTTATGTCTCATGAATAGTTGTTTTGAAGAAATTTTTACATATCGAAAGCTTTTACTGCTTTTTCTGTAATATGAAATGCATTAGAATTCCAATTATCTAAACTTCGATTACTTAGATCACCCGGTTAACTAAATCTCTCGTTTTTTCCTCTAGTAAAGACAGAAAACATGAAGTTTCACTGGGAGATTCCATAACAATTGTTATTTCGACACTAGAATAAGGTTTAAAACCATGACGTTTCTGGAACCAATCGTTCACTTTTTCAATTGAAAGCTGAACGAAGTGTGAGTGAAAATTGTATATTTATATACCCATATGTTGGAAATCCTCATTTGTGGAAACCCCGCGCAGGGAATTCCCGCTGGGTTTTCCCCACGTAGGGAATTCACAACTGGAGAAACCCCCTACACCAGATGGCCACTTCGAGAGAATAATTCGGACCATTTGAACGAAAGGTCAATTCGAATTAACTTGCTGAGCATGTTTTTAAGCATGATCATGAACCGTGCTAGGACTCTACGAAAGTTATATATCAGAATATGACGAATCTAGGTAATAAACTTTTTCTGGAGTTATGGGAGCCTTGTAGCTTGAGGAATCGTGATATAAATATTTCAAAACCTCTAACCGGATTTTTGCAAAACTTTAAGATGGATAGTAGCCATTTTCTGTCATCTAGTGTAGTTCTCCCTCCCCACAGCTGAGACTGAAAACACGGGGTTTCCCCAGATGGAGATTCCTAACATGTAGGTATATAAACTTAGAATTTTCACCGACTCTTCATGTTGCTTTAATTTGACAAAGGGAGTATTTGGCTCACCAAACGTCTATTTTAAACTTTACTGCCGTGTCGAAATAACCGCTATTCTTCATCTATTGTTTCTCCACCTTTTTCTAGTCCCGACTCCTTTTTATAACAGCAAGGTAATCTACGTGACCTCCTCTAGATTTTCATATAAAAAGGCATTTTTAATGGCGCAAAAATGCCTTTAGAAAACACATTAAAAATAAATTTTTCCGAATATATTTCTAACCTAATGTTTAAGGCAAGTGCTGGTTTCCATCATTGCGTTAACTAAAGGTGGTTGACTATTCACAAACTACTGTAAATTCACGCGATTTTTCATTACACGGCTCATCGCGGATATTATTGACTTACATCATTGGAAACAGGTGGCATCAGCAAAACATACGGAGTGATCTTCAACTGCATTAAGGCAGTAACTCATCTTCATTCCACGATCCGTGTTCCACAGTCCGTTATCCAAACAGCGAGACATCGATTAAAAACCAAGTTTGATTTGAATTTTCCATTACGGGGATATTTTTTTTTCAGTTTACTGTTTGTCATTGGAATTTTATTCTAATAATAACACTGCACTTGTATATTTTATTTTTGACTGAATCAATGTGTCCACTGCGGCGAAAATTGGAAAGACTATTAAAGGGTCCCCATAGTAAATAATTATAATAATATAAAATACTTAATATGTATGTACACAGCAGGATTTTAATATTTTTTAAATATTCGCCGCGGCGGACGTTAAGTCACTTCCCTTTGTTTATCAAAAATTAGTTTTACAGCCATTAGTAGAATGTTGTAGTGTAGCCATATCGAAATAAGTAAATGTTGAAAACCTTCGTGATGAAATTTTCTAGAAAAATACTTTCAATTCTCTAAAATAATCCTCAGAGGCAGTCCCTCACCCCCCCCAAAACATTTTGAAACCCCCCCTGTGGATCGCAACTTGCAGGTTGGGAACCCGAATTTTAGGAAGTCACCCGACCTTGTGATGTTAAGGTGGCCGTCTACTCTTTTTTAGAATAATATTATACCCACTTACTTGGATTTTCAATTATCCGGACATACATGGACCACCCTTAATCCGGATAATTAGAATCCTACTGTATTTTCCTTGATTGGTAAATACGGTTCATTAGAAAGTTGGTTACTGAATTAAGTGCTTACTGCGATACTAAACGGAACAAATAAGTGAGAATTTAATGCTTTCAAAAGTAATTACATTGTTCGTAGCATGAGTAGTAGCTTTTAATTTCAGTTTCTTCTAAAAACAATCAAAGACTTTTGGCAGATATTCTTTTCAGCGCATTTAAAAGCTAGTATGATATCAGTTTCCAAAAAATAAACATTTGTAAAATTCTTCGTGACATTGCAAAGTTAAGAAATCCTTTGGTTTCACAAAAACCTCTTTCACCTTGAATAAAAAATGGAAAGAACTGCAAATGACTAATTTACGAGATGTTGTTTGACGTTAATAATCACTTTGAAAAACATTTTCAAAAGTTTATTCAAAATTGCAGTGTTCAACCTTATCTATGAAAAAAAAATATATATATATAAACCAGGTCTAAAAAGAAACCATGCCGCTTCATAAAACCAGCTCAACAACATAAATGGTGATTATTTTGAGAAAATTGGGTTAAAACCGACTTATAATTGTACGATTCTGTAATATCGTATTTTAAGGAAAGAATCTTAGTAATTTTCTGGTTTTTATCTCGCCCACTATAATAATTTTAAATTTATAGCCGAAGCGATTAATAGGAGAGATGCAATAGTAAGGCGTAGAGAGGAAGATAGAAATGGATATTGCAACTCTTTTGGTTTTGTTTTCTCTTTTATTAGATGCAATAAAAAATCTTAATAAATAGTGGCGTTCGTAGCTGTAGGGCCCTTGAAACAAAAACAAAAAAAGAACACTTGTCTTTTAGACGCCGATTCGTGTCAACTTTCTAAAGCTTGAATGTAAACCCTGAGAAAATTATTGTTGTTATTGAGATTTTATATAATTGGAATCTCGCTTACTACTTTTAACTACTTTATATTGTATTTAGTAAACTGATTACATTTATCCTCAATGTTAATCAGGTGAGTATATCGTATATCTCATCTTTGAGTTTCAATCACCTTCGTTACACATTTTATCCTTAAAAACCAGACATTTATTAGCTTTGAGGTACGAATTTGTTTCTCATGGTTGTAGTAGGGAGGACATATGTACATTTATTTTACTTTATTTAAATACAACTCACTGATAATTCCCTATGGGAATGAAATATTAATTTAAATTTACAGATAAGTTAACACCATCCAAATAATTGATAGCAGGTCAGGAAAATACTTTTTTTTCGACCGCACTGTTACAAGCCAAATTTTTAATATTTTCAAAAAGTATTTAATCGCCGTCGCTTATTAAAATGTATACATGCCAACCGCAGGTTAAATTTAAATTATAATGGTTCTCAAATTGTTAATTCTACGGAACTCTTTCCTTACCGTATGCCTAGCTACAAAACACCTTTATAAATATTCTAAGTCTTTCTCTAAGTCCCTTTACTTAATCTCAATATTTCTATTAAAATAAAACTTAAAATATTGACCAACAACTATCGATTTAAACTTCATTTCAGTTCTCGTATTGATAACATTATCTGTTCTCAAATAGTTATATTTAAAATTCTTCGGCCCGTGTCTTGGAATTTACAACAGGAATTTTTATTTATTTTTCACTAGTCTAAGGACATGGACGCCAACTCTATGGGGTTCAGGTCCCTTCGGAGGCCCCCAAAATTTATGGACCATAAATAAAGAAATGGAGCACACATAGTTGAGGGTAAAAACATAACATATATAGCTACGTTAATTGTTATTGCTAATGTTTTTATTATTGCTGTGAAGATGTAACTGAATGTCGTATGGAAGGAAATAGGTCTATGCTTTATTCCACCGATATAAGCCTTCAGTGTCATAATAATTACCAAACAACTGAAATTAGTGAATTGCTTTTTTTTTATTTGCTGTGAATTCAAGTTTGCTTTTTTTTTAAATAAAATTATGGGAAGGCGTGAGGACGAAGACCCCTTACCACACTTGTGACTATAAACCAAATCCTAGGAAGTGGTTAAGCTTGTAGCTGACCTGGACCCCTAATATCTTCTTCACTTTGACGTCCCTGTCTAAAAACATGTGTATTTAAGCATACCTTCAAAAGAACATATACGTATCTCTGTTGAAACAGTTGTCGAAGTCTTAATAAGTTTTATTGTTGGGTTAGTTCTGTGTGATTTCGTTTTAACTAGTTTTTCGCAGTTGATCGCTATATTATTTATTCACTATAACGTGTTACCATCCTCCACTGTTGCTCCAATACTGTGGATGTCGTTGTATGATTTGTTAACACTATATCATATAGGTGCTTATTTTTCCTTTCGGTCGTGGGATTTCGTTCTCAAGACGATAAGTAGAATCACCTTCTGTCCACATGACTTCAATACCACGGTACGAGAAACTACAACTTTCCTGAATCCAACAATTCTTCTTTGAAATTACGTCAACTGCTCTTAGCATTGTTTCGTTTTGCGAGAGTTCATGTTTACCTACTAGTAATACTGTATCTGTCTAATTTACTGGCAACAAGATAACGTGCTGGCGGTCGTCTTGTTTTATACAAATTGGTTGGTGTTTCTGCCTCTATTGCGTGAGTATTACGTTTATTTATGCTCTGAAATTGTAACTATTTGCATCTTTCATGGTAACCTATCCATCCTGAAAATTTCAGTCAGTCTAATCTCTCCTTTATGGTGTCGCAATTTCCACATGAACTTCAATACATATACACAGCAGAACTTGCCTAATTCAAAGTTGAAGGGACCGCCCAAAAATTTCGAATTATTGAAAAATTCAAATTAGGTAAATTTGAATATGAGAACATTTAACATAGTTTAAAATTCCAGGGGGATAAAACATAAATTCGAATAAACCAATAATTCGAATTAAAAAATTTGAATTATTCATGTTCTACTGCTATACGATATGCTGCTGTATATACAGTACTGTACACTGAAGTGCCAAAAGTTATGGGATACCTCTCTAATATTGTGTGGGCTTTCTCGAGCTTGATAGAAGGCAGCAACTCGAAGAGGAATGGACGCAACTAGTTGGCAGAAGTCATCAGGAAAGATGTTCAGGCACTGGCGTAGCGTCCGGGTGCCACCGGGGCGAAATTACAATATTGGACTGGTGAAAGGAAAGTGCTAACGGATTTTAGCGGGAGCAATACTTTAGTTGCCCCGGGCGTTGGCAATCCACGTTGCGCCACTGTGTTCAGGAAAAAATAGCTACTCATAATCCCGTAGTTGTGGTAGATGCTGAATCTTGTGCACGACTAGCTCTTTCGATCATATCCCAGATGTTGTCCACGAGGTTCATATCTGGCGATCTAAGTGGCCAAATCATGTGCTGGAACTACCTTGAATGCTCCTTAAACCAGTCATGAACAATATGGGCCCGATGACATGCAGCATTACCATCCTGAAATATCTCATCGTAATGTGGGTAGGTGAAGTCCATAAAAGGCTGCAAGTGGTCGCCAAGCAACTGAACATAGCCATTTCCTGTCAATAACTGGTTCATTTTTACCAGAGGAACCAATCCATATCCAGAAAACAATCCCCACACCATTATGGAACCGCCACCAGCTTGCACAATATCTTGTTGACAAGTTGAATCCATAGCCTCATGGGGTTTACGCCACATCCGAACTCGACCATCAGCTCGTAGCAACTGGAAACGTGACTCATCGGACCAATGTGATAATCATCCCTCTGTATACGCTTTTAATGCGATGCGAGCGCCACTTGCAAATTAGCATATTGCTATCCCACGACTTTTGGCATTTCGTGTATAATTCTTTCAGAGCTTTAACTTCTTGGCGAAATCATGACTAACTTGATTGGAAATAAAAGCACAATATTATTGTATTTTTATTGCAAATTAGTTTTCTGCGTAGTGTACCGTGGAATCATTTATTTCGTGACTAACCATTTATAAATATAAAGATTATAACGTTATTTAGCATGTAATCACAAAAAAACTTTTTAAGAACATCTAAAATAACTTTGAAGCATGGTTAACCACCAAAACAAAATGAAAAATTTGGATATTTGGAAAAACAAATCTACTATTATCGTCCTTTTGTTAGAAGGTCTTACAATTAGTATTACTAAATTTCCGAAAGGAAAAACAGGGTATAAATTTAGGTCAAAATATCCAAATGCTGTCGTAATATAATCAGTTTGCAGCAATTAGTCATCATAATTCGTGGTTGATGCAACGTAAAAGTATTTTAAGTTGAAGGACGAAGCCGAACAAAGAAATTTTTCTTCATTACGAACTAGCAACAGTTACTCTCTATTTGTCATAAGGTTCTAGGCCGGTTTTGCCAACACGTTTAAAAATAACTAGGATTTGTCGGTGAAAGAAATTTGCCGGCGATTGAATTTTCACTCTGTAAGCTCAATTTTACGTGATTTGCCAACGTCTAAAAAGAAATTAAAATAATTAAATGGACTTTTAAGTTCATCAGCATTTTTTTTATAACTTGACAATTTCGTTTTACATTTCGTTTAATAGCATTTAAGTTAGATAGCAGAGTTGACTTGACTTCGTTTTGGTTTGCGGATGTACTTTCCAAATTGTGTTGTGGGTTAATAGCCTGTCTGGATCTAAGGAGAAAGATTTTAAGGTTTTTCAATGAATGCAATTTATTAATTAATGTTTATGCTGCTGATTTCAAGAAGCGCTTTGGACTTTTATGGTACTCTCCATTGAACATTATGGAAATTGCACGTAAACAAATTGTTAATGCAACAGGTATGTGTTAAGTGATAAGTTTATTGATTTAGAAATGAAAACAAACTTTCTTCCGTCTTCCAGTTGACTTGTATATTAATGCTGCGAGAATAACGTAGACTTAGGTTTAATCTTAAAAATTCAGTGATTTAATTCAGCGTGTTATTTAATTTGATTTTATTTAATTTAAGCGTGTAATTTTACTTCTTCTTTTTGAAAATAAAACAATCCCACGTTTGTATTTTTCAAGTGAATATAAATGAAGCATCTATAAAGGTTATAGCAATTTAGGTTTCTTTTACTATAACGAAATTGAAATTTGCTACATTGTTTTCCATTTAAGTATGTACATAGCTAATATTTATTTTTGCATGTATACTGTGTTCCAAAATCGTACGCAATTCTTTAAATTTTTACTTATGTGTTTAAAAAAATCATATTTTAAAAAACGCAATTTTCTGTACATTTCAATATGCAAGGGAATATATCCTGAGGAAAAGGTAAATTTTTTTAACCCAAAGGTATATTTTTGCAAGAGAATACTAGGAAGCACTTCTTGTGCTGTCCCAAAAACGTAGGTAATTATTTATGTAAGCGACAGAAGACAAGTATATATTTACTGTGTGGCCAAAAAACAAGTTGCGGTGGAAAGTTAAACATGCAAATACTGAGGAGGAAATATTTGGTTAAGCGGCTCACAAAAAGCGTTAAAAATGTTCGACTCTAATAGTTTATTGCATGTTCAATACTTTAGTTATTTTTTTTCCTAAGTTTATGCATATATAACTATTCTTTTACTTCATACTTTTAAAGAATTGACCTTATACACTGAAGTGCCAGAAAAACCGGTACAGGCGTGCGTATGCAAATAACGGAGCTTTGCAACCAATCAGCGTAACGCGATGCGGTCGGCAGCGCCTATATAAGACAAGAGATGTCTGGCAAAGCTGTTAGATCGGTTCTTGCCGCTACAATGGCAGGTTATCAAGATTTAAGTGATTTTGAACGTGGCGTTATAGTCGGCACAAGAGAGATGGGACATAGCATCTCCGAGATAGCGACAAAATTTGGATTTTCGCGTACGACCATTTCACGGGTATACCGTGAATATCAGGAATCCGGTAAAACATCAAATCTCCGACAGCGGTGCGGCCGGAAAAAGACCTTGAAAGAACGGGACATTCGACGACTGACGAGAATCGTTAAACGAGATAGACGTGCAACACTTCCTCAAATTGCCGCGGATTTCAATGCTGGGGCATCAACAAGTGTCAGCGTGCGAACTGTTCAACGAACCATCATTGATATGGGCTTTCGGAGCCGAAGGCCCACTCGTGTACCATTGTTGACTGCACGGCACAAAGCTTTACGCCTCGTCTGGGTCCGCCAACACCGCCATTGGACTGTTGATGACTGGAAACACGTTGCCTGGTCTGACGAGTCTCGTTTCCAATTGCATCAGGCGGATGGACGTGTACGGGTATGGAGACAACCTCATGAATCCATGGACCCTACATGTCAACAGGGGACTGTTCAAGCTGGTGGAGCTTCTGTGATGGTATGGGGCGTGTGCAGTTGGCGTGATATGGGACCCCTGATACGTCTAGAGACAACTCTGACAGGTGACACATACGTAAGCATCATGTCCGATCACCTACACCCATTCATGTCCATTGTGCATTCCGACGGACTTGGACAATTTCAGCATGATAATGCGACACCCCACACATCGAGAGTTGCTACCGAGTGGCTCCAGGAACACTCTTCTGACTTTAGACACTTCCATTGGCCACCTAAATCGCCAGACATGAACATTATCGAGCATATCTGGGATGCCTTGCAACGTGCTGTTCAGAAGAGATCTCTACCTCCTTGCACTCCTATGGATTTGTGGACTGCCCTGCAGGATTCCTGGTGTGAATTGTCTCCAGGATACCTTCAGACATTAGTCGAGTCCATGCCACGTCGTGTTGCGGCACTTTGGCATGCGCACGGAGGGGGGCTGCACGATATTAGGTAGGTGTACCAATTTTTCTGGCACTTCAGTGTACGATGCAGTTTAACCGTCATTGCTCTTGCGCCATAAAATTAGACCAATAAAAAACCGGAATAGTATTTATAATACTACGGTGAATGGAATTCGCGAGTGCAAAAAGACAATTCAGTTAAAAGAAGGTGGTATAGCAGATAAGCTTGTAAACGATCGTTTGGGGAGGGTGATGATTTTTTTTATTTTGAATATGACATAAAAAATAATATTTTAATTTTTTATATGCATCTTGAGACAATAAAATTCACCTACCCAGACAGAACTATTTGATAACTTCGAATGTTGTCATACAGTAATATATAAGACATACAGTAGTGGACAAAATTGTGGAAACCTTTTGAAAAAAGTTTATTTTAGAGGTTTGATGGCTAATAACACCACTTTTTTTTGTACCAATACTATAAAATTATATATCATTAGAAAGGTAATTTAATAAAGATTGTAATGCAATAACATTTGTTCAATTATCTGTATTCTATCAAAAGTTATAGCCAAATAACCAGAAAAAAGAAGCACAGCTTGCTTACATTTATATGAAGTAGCTTTCCTTCATTTGAATGTGGCCAATGAGCATGAGTGTTTACAGAGCCAATCAGGTGTCATCTTGTTTTGGCAATGAGCCAATCATGTTTTCTCTTGTTTTGGCAATGAGCCAACAGGTTACAGGACATTTATCAGTGTGTTCTGTAATTGCTATCAAGTTGGTTGTTTTTTTTTTGTGCTCTTTGATTTAGTGTGCTTGTAAAACGTAATAAAATTAAAGAAATGGCGCAAAGAGTTGACTGGTCACCTAGGAAGCGATGTAAAATAGTAATATTAAGTGAACAAGGCTACAGTTATGAAGAAATTAGAAGAAATATTGGGGGAAACTTAACTAAAGGTGGCATTTCTAAATTTTTGAAGAAGTATAAGGAGACTCAGTCATTACAAAACCAGACTGGTAAAGGCAGAAAAAGGTGCACAACAGCAAGTGATGATAGAAGAATTAAAAGACAGTGCCTAGGTGACAGGAAAAAATCATCTCTGTGTATACAAGGTGAAATGGCGCAATGCAATGTGAAGTTAAGTGCAAGGACTGTTCGGCGCAGACTGCATGAATGTGGTCTAAATGCAAGAATTCCACGAAAAAAGCCATTTTTGTCTGTCAAACAGAGGTTGAAAAGATTAAACTGGGCTAAAACCCATGTTAACTGGACAACGGAACAATGGGACAGTGTAATTTGGAGTGATGAGACCAAAATCTCACTGTTTGGTAGTGATGGCGTAAAATACGTATGGAGAAGAATTGGAGAAGATTTCCATCCTGAGTGCATTACACCTACCGTGAAACACCCAGTTAGTGTTATGATTTGGGGTTGTATAACATCAAGAGGTGTGGGCAGAATTTGCGTGATCAATGGGAATATAAATGCCCAAAGATACATAAATGAAATACTTGAGCCCAAGCTGCAGCCTTCTGCATGTGATCTTTTCCAAGATAATGAAGCATTTATATTTCAACAGGATTCAGCTCCATGTCATGTTGCTCGTGTGTGCAAAAAATGGTTTCAAGATCATCATATTCAACTGCTGGAATGGCCTGGAAATAGCCCAGACCTTAACCCCATCGAAAATCTATGGAGCCGGCTAAAGAAGCTTGTTAGTCGGAAGCAACCCAGCAATAAAACACAATTAACAGAAGCAATAATTCAATCTTGGTTTCATATTATAACAGCTGCAGAACTAAAGAACTTGGTTCACTCCATGGGAAAGCGTTGTAAGGCCGTAATTAAGGCTAAAGGTTACCCAACTAAGTATTAACTGGTATGGTGAACATTTTTGTATATCTCATTTTTTCTATGTATATCACCTTTCTTCTTTATGAATGCTGTTCTATTAAAATACGATTCATAAATGTTATTGCATTACAATCTTGATTAAATTACCTTTCCAATGATATATAATTTTATAGTATTGGTACAAAAAAAAGTGGTGTTATTAGCCATCAAACCTCTAAAATAATCTTTTTTCAAAGGGTTTCCACAATTTTGTCCACTACTGTATATATAAAT
>QLNU02015360.1:565301-583339 GCA_006491805.2 Dysdera silvatica | reverse complement strand
AATTTCCTCTCCCAAATCTGTAAAAATGCAGTGGAAGTCGGTCATAGCAAGGGCCGATTATAACAATCAAGATCATATAATCACGGGATTTTTACATAAAATTCGATTTCACATTTTATTGTTTTAACTGCTCGTTAAATCCGGGGTCCAAAAAAGACTTGTTCGCTAAAAGCGGTTAAATTGTATTGCGCTTAATCATTATACCAAACAAAATCCATCTTTTCCTCGTTATATTCGAAAACATGTTAAAAGCGGGCTCGTTATAATGAATCCTATTGTATTTTATACTTTAAATCCCTCTCTGGATCCGCCTCTGCACTACAGTGCAAGTAATTTGCACATTTCTGAACGTACCTAACAACTATCGTCAAGATAAAAGTTAATATCGTTATAAAACAGATGTGAGCAATCACATTATCAGTAGAGATGCAGCTGGACATGCTCACCATTTCTTTGCTCTAGATATTGCAATTGATACATAACATAATGGACAGCAGGATGAAATTTATTGGCATAGAGATGCGTCACACAGGGCCGGATTATCGCATAGACAAACAAGATAAATGTCAAGGTCTCGTTTTTTTACGGGGGCTCGGCGTGGTGAAGACTTAACGCTATTTCAAATTTGTTGCCAATCAGACCTTATCACTAGTAATAATTACCACTAGACAGAAATTTTATCGCTGTGCGAATTTTAGGGTTTTTCGTATGTTCGTTGCATGTAAACATGTTACCTGTACAGACTTTACATTTTCAAAATTTAAATTATAAAACGGATTTAGTGAGTGATCGGATACAACGAACATTTTCCTTGGTCCCAAGCTTTTCGTTATATATGGGTCCAGCTGTAATGACACAGGCTTAAATTATACTACAAGGGGCCAGGAAAAAAAGAATTTGTCCAGGGTCCCATGAAACCGTAATCCGACCCTGGTGTCACACGTTGCGAAATTTTGTCTTTTAAGACTGCTAAATTCCTAACCCCCTAAGTGCGTAAAATGCGACTCTTTAAATAGCCCCACAGCGAAAAGTCACAAGGGGTTAGAGCAGGCGATCGGGCCAGCCATGACGTTGCAGTGTTGATCACTCTGTCGAGGCATTGGCAGACATGCCGAACCGTATCTATCTGTGATGACAGTGTGATTCCAATAAAGTTATTGCACACATTTGTTTTGAACGATGTTTGTTACTAATTTTATGTTATTGCAATAAATCTTTTATACGTTAACTCTTGTTTGTTGTCGATATGTGTTATTAATTCTATTTCCACATATTATTACACCTTAACTCATACCTTGACGATAGTTGTTAGGTACGTTTGGCAATGTGCAAATTACCTGCACAGTAGCGCCATTTTCACCTCTAGCGGTCGAAACGTGAATTTTTTTCTTCCTTTAGCAACCGAAACCGCATACTCAGGAAAGTACGTTTACGAGATTTGGTTGCGATTCCCCCAGTAGTTTTTCCCGCAGACAGGTCAAAACACCTCTTTGATTTAGCTCATGTGTATATAATTTATAAATCAATATACAGTATTTAATAAACAACTATAATTTTTAAGGATTTAGAGGTAATAATAATATTTTTTTTTTCCTTGATAAATAATGAAACACAAAATATAAAAAGCATACAGGAATATAGAAAATAGTTTATATTCAGGTTTATCCATGTATAAATATTTATGTGTCTTACATAGCTGCAAGAAGTGACCACACCCTTTATTAGTGCTTGTGTACCAACATTGTTTAAATATTTTCTACAAAAAATAAAAACCATGTTTTGCAATTTTTTAGAAATGCAGTTTTCTGCATAAAATTTATTTTATACTCATTTTCTTTTGTTGTCGTATTTATATTACTTCTCACATAAGCACACCAAGTTTCCTTTTATTCTAATTTTTGGTTCAAGAAATATACATAGATATAAGGATCACGCTTAACTTTTGGGTACTTACATACGTATATACAGATAACAGACGAAAAAAGGAAACACTCGGTAATTTTTTGTTAATATAGTACATGGAGTTGGCTGTGAGCTGGAAGGGAAACATAAGTAGAGGCGGCCCTAAAGTTTGCAAGGCCCAGGACAGGATGTATTACATGAGATCCTATACAAGAAAGAGGACCAGCATATAACGAGGAACTTGGGACCAAAGAAAATGCTCGCTACATCTGACCTGCAAAAATCTTGGTCATCAAAAACGAATGAATTCTATCATACTTAATCATTGTACCAAATAAAATCAATGTTTTCATGGCTATATCCGGAAACTTGCTAAATGTGTGCTCATCGTAACTAAGTCCTACTGTATTTGAATGTTTTTCTAAATGTTTTTGATTGAGAGGGGAGAAGAGAATGAAAATAAAATATACGTTTAAATTAAACAATATAAATCAACGTTTATTGGCGTAGTGATAGAAGCGCCGATGGATGTTATGGCGTGAGTAGATGGTGAAACATTCGTTCGAAAGAAAATAAATAAATAAATATTAACGAACGTTTCACTATCTAATCACGCCATAACATCGGCGCTGGTATCACTACGCCAATAAACGTTGATTTATATTGTTGTTTAATTTAATCTGCGTAGTGTTCGATTTATTTAAATACTGATTATATTTCATAATGACTCAAGTGTTTATAACAGAATATATTAATATTTAATTTGAACACTGTGTTTTGCAGGCCTATTTGGGCTTTATAGTTAAATTATTGCTCAAATTACAATGTTCTCGTTTAACATAAAGCTCATTTATACCTAAAATTGTTCGCAATACTTCATACTGTTTGTTTGCTTTACATGTCTATGGCTCATTAGGCAATTTGGGTTGGGATCAATGACTTAACGAGACCTTGAATAAATTAAGCTTACACGTAGGGCTAAATAACAGAAATAGCAATATTTATTATAAGTCGTTTTTTTTCATCCGCTGCAGTTACCTTGAATTTCAAAAATAACTAAATTCAAAAGTGTTATAACTGTAACTGTAAGATTCATTTTAGTGACAGTATGGAAAATATACCCTAAAAAATTATCTCCTTTTCAACCACATGTCCAACTTATTTACAATTTCTTCTCGCTTTTCTTCTTAAGTCAGACTCCCTTTCCATTTATAAGCCATAAATTAAACTTAGATTTCTGTTGCAGAGATATAATATTTTACAGCAATTCCTTGCTTTCTTTTGAACAAAGAAATTTTGCACATTTGAAGTTGTTACTGGTAAAATTATTTTATTTATTTATTAATTATTAATATGAAAACTTTGAATTTTTGTATAAAGTTCTTCGAAGTTTAGAAAAACCAACACAACTAATGAAGTATTGCACAAGGCTTCCAATGGAACAAAGTCCTTAAGATTGCCTCAGGCATATATAGTCATGCAACTTCCCTAGTATTTTTTCCACATTCCACATACAGAAGCATTACTTTATACTATTGAAAATTTGATAAACTTGCTGTGCTACAATCGTTGTACTAACACATGGTCTGAGGTTTTATCTCGCAGGTAAGATACAACAAGGTACGAATGAATATGTAGCACAATTTGCACCATTTGAGGCAAAAAAGCACAATTTAATTGCGAATTATTATTGCACGATATTCATGATTCCATTATGTAAGTACAATTTTACCCTATGATGAAATAATTTTTATTATACAGGGTGGCCAATATAAAACTGGCTCGGAATTTTTTTTTCAATTCTGACACCAAATTTACCTTTCTTAATGAGCAGGAGAACTGCCCTTTACAGAATGATTGTATGGATATTTTCAGCAAGATGGAGCAACAGCACACACCTCATGTGCAATCATGGCAAGAATTCATGAGGTGTTCGCTGAGGGGAGGACAGTCAGCAGAAGCAGTAAAATCTCTTGGCACCACGATCGCCTGACCTCTCCCTCCCTATGATTTTTACCTGTGGGGACAAGTTAAAGGGTCAGGTGTACTCAAATAATCCTTATACACTAGAAGAACTACAGCAGAACATTGAAAACACTATTGCTGCCATCCCTTAGGCAAAGCTGTTACGTGTGTCTCACAGTTTGCTAAATCAAGCACAGTGCTGCTTCGACACCAACGGTGGCCATTTCCAGCATCTTCCGTAAAGGTCAGTTCTCCTGCTCATTAAGAAAGGTAAATTTAGTGTCAGAATTAAGAAAAAACTCCAGGCCAATTTTACCTTGGCCACCCTGTATATGCAGCAGTGATAAGAATCTGATTCCATCAAATATATACTATAGATCCCTTTATTTACCCTATCGGCATACACAACATATCATTTCCTGCTAATTCAGTGGTTCTCAACCTTTTTCAGGCAGCGAGCCACTTTTAAAGTGGCCAAGTGATCCACAACCCCCCTTTTATAGTAACCAAAAGATCTGCGACCCCTCTGTCCGCTGCCGCCACATTTGCATAATAAAAGCATTTTTAACAGAGTAAAGAAAACACATTAAATATAAAATTATATATATATATATACACTGCTGGAAAATGAAAAAAGAACACTAAGAAGGAATTGTTGGATGGTTATGTAATTTACATATGTTAATGGGGTGGAGTATACGTAGTCCTGATTTTAATTTCAGGATCAACCAGTTAACGCTTACGCCAAAACATGCTATGCTACGCAAATTATAGTCAGTGGTATTTAAGGAGAAGGGCTATGAATGAAATCAGTCGTCGAATTATAGACACTTGCGAAGACTCTGAAGAAGCTACAATGCCTGGACGTGTACAATTTCAGCAGTTATCGAACTTTGTGAGAAGTAGTCTAGTGGGATTCCGTGAGGCCAATTGGTTGTCCTATAAAATGGGAGCAAGTCCGGTGAACATGCAGGCCATGAAAGTTGTCGCACATGCACCTTGAAGTGCATGTTGAGTTGCACGTGCCATGTGTGGATGGGCATTGTCATGCTGGATTACATCATTATGAACCAACCTTACAAATGACACAACAATTGGCTGAATGATACTTCGGATATACCGAGTGCTGTTTAACGTGCCCGGTACAAACACTAGTTCTGTACTGGAGTGATAGCTGATCGCTCCCCATACGAGAAGACCAGGTGTAGGCCCTGCGGATGAAAGAAGGTTGAGAATGCTCCCCTGTGCGTCTGCGAATAAGCATACGGCCATCTGAGGCTCCCAAACAGAATCGCTTTCATCGCTGAAAACGACAGATCGCCATTGTGCTCTCCAGTCCAGACGTTGGCGGCATCACTGCACCCGTTCTCGACGGTGGGTTTGAGTCAGAGGAGCACATGCTGGAGGCACACTTGAATGTAGTCCTGCTTCCAGTAGACAATTAGGGTTATTCGTATGGTCACCTCAACAACGGCAGCTCGAATTTGCAATGCAATAGATGTTCTGCTTGACCACCCCGCTTTTCTTATGCGTCGATCTGTCCGTTCATCAATCTGTCTGTGAGTCCTGGTTCCATGTCTTCTTGTGTGGGAATGTTCCTTGGACCATCTACGCCAACATCATACCACCACCGATACTTCCCATCCAATTCGCTCCGCAATACGACCAACCGGCCTCACGGAGTCCCGCTAGACGACCTCTCTCATAGTTCGATAACGGCTGAAATTGTACAAGACCTCCATGTCCAGGTATTGTAGCTTCTTCAGAGTCTTCGCAAGTGTCTATAATTCGACTACTGATTACACCAACTTCACCCTTTTCCTTAAATACCACCGACTATAATTTGCATATTATACATGTTTGGCGTCAGCGATAATTGGTTGATCCTGAAATTAAAATCACGCCTACATGTGCTCCATCCCATTAACATATACAAATTTCATAACTGTCGAGCAATTCCTTCTTGGTGTTCTTTTTTCATTTTCCGGCAGTATGTATATATATATTAACAATTAGTTTAATTAGAAAATTGTTGTGTGTGTAGCCATGTTGAAATATAAAAGCGTTGGAAACATTTGGTATGAAATTCTTTATAAAAATAATTGCAACTAAAAATAGTTGCGACGACCCCCCCCAGAAACCTGTTTGTAACCCCCGGGTTGGGAACCACTGTATTAATTACTTGACACTTAACAATTTTGTAATTTAATATTTTTCTGCATTTCTTTTAGTTTCCATGTTAATGCAATGATTATTCCTTTCTGTTTTATGGCACCGGAACAGGTAAGGTCATGATGTGCTGGAGCCTAGTTTTTCAAAGAAAAACTGTCGCCTAAAGAACCAAACCCTGCAAAATGGTGAGCAGAAAAAAAAACACAGATTCAACAATACCATCAGCAATGAACTCAAGTTAATGGCATGACAGACAAATATGGTACCCATTATGCTACTGTATGGCTCTTGGGTGAAATATACATTTGCCATAGAGGAAGCTGCTGTTGATCACATCTGATCGATCATAGCCACTTTACTACATCTACAGCTACCTCTTATAATTCTATGGGCCTCTGTTCAAAGTTATTTAGGTAGATATAAACTTTGGTTGTTTGTGTTTTACAGTATAAGGACAGATAAGGTCATAGTGTGATAGAGAATTTCACTTCGTACCCTGTATATATTATTAAAATTACTAATGCAAATGATAATATGTATTTTTCTAAAAATTGTATTTTAAAATTTAGCACTCTGTAAATTTGATGAGTACTACCACAAGATCAGAACCTGATTTATTTTGTATGTAATGAAGAGTAGTTATTGTTCAAGTGAGGGCTAAAAAAATTAAAACGAAGTGTACAGATTCAAACAAATATTCGATGATGCCATATACGGTGAAATCCCTCTTAATGGATATCCCTCAGATATGGACATGGACACTGTTTTCATTATTCATTCTATTAAACTAGAATCCCTCTATGGACAAAATACATTTGAACTTTGGCATTCACTAAAGGCGCTTCTCACAACAGGATAAAAGCCCAGAAGAATTTCCCCTCCCATTAACAAAGAGTGACAATTGACTCGGAGTCATTGATTCAAATGACTCATGCTTAATAAAGACATTGATAATAAACAAATCATGTAAGGATACACTGCTCGAAACTAATAAACAATTATCAACACAAAATTATCGCAGTTCAAATTTATTATCGTTTACTCGACTGCCACACAGGCTATGTAAGCTTGTGTACATAAAGCCATTTTTTTGTAAGTATAATGATGGAAAAGAGGTAGATTTAATCTGGCAATTAAAAATGTATTTCGAAGAAGAGGGACTGGTGAGTAAAACACACCAAATGGCTATTGATAAATTTTTTGCAAAGTAAATAAATTTCAATATTTAATGTTTTGTTGTAAATTTGCTTAGGTTCATTACCTTAAGCTTGTCTTATGTGCTCAAAAATAAACGTTTCAAAATGAAGTATTTAAATGATTTTTTTTTTATATTGTGCTTTCAATCATGGTTGGGAATGTTGAATTGCTAAAGGCAGCTTTCCCAGAGATTTAAATGATTGAACGTAGCATTTTAGCTAATTCAGAATGACCCCCAACCCACCTCTTTTATGGAAAATTTTTCTGTCCGGTGAGTGCTAATGAGGGATTTCACTGTATAAACATACACCTAATGCATACTTTTAGGCTTAACGTTGTCAACAAATATTTAAATATACAAAATGGAATATTTGAATTAAAAAAAAAAATACAGTAAAACCTCTCTACAACAATATTATACGGACCGAGAAAAATTATCGTTGTAGAGGGAGTTATTGTTATAGGGAGGGTTCATTATACAGTAAAACCTCTCTACAACACTATTATACGGACCGAGAAAAATTATCGTTGTAGAGGGATTTATCGTTATATCGGACATCGTTGTAGGGAGGTTTTACTGTATTTTAAATAGATTCAGGGGGAAAAAAATGTATAATATAACGAACACAGACATAAATTCATTTGCAAATATTTAAAACTGTGTTTTGTGAGTTAAGAACAGCTATAGTTATGTTGTACCAAAGGAGGCATATTTTACTTAAAAGGTTCAATAGACTGACTGCAAATTCTAATCTTAAATCTACCAGTGACTTCTTTCCTGATACTATTAAGACTTGGTGTATAATATTTCTGTGTCACCAATAATTTTCTGCAGTGTCATTCAACTTACATACTCTATATCAAACATTTCCTTCTTAGCCCATCCATTTTATTAAATGTCTTCTCACCTAATGTATTTTCCTTCTTCATACAAAGCTATGGATTTTAAATGGAATTTTTTTAACGAAACAATACAGAGTTTCACCAGGAGATTCCATAACAAACAGTTATTTCGACACTGGCGTAAGGTTTAAAAACACGACGTTTCGGGAGCCAACTGCTCCCTTTGTCAAGTGAAGGCAGAATGCCCTCACTTGACATTGCCTTCACTTGACAAAGGGAGCAGTTGGCTCCCGAAACGTCGTGTTGTTTAAACCTTACGCCAGTGTCGAAATAACTGTTTGTTATGCAATTTTTTTTGTCTCTGTCCCAAGGTAGTATTTTCGCTTGTTTTGCACATTTAATTTCTAATTTTATACTTCCTCTTAAAACTGTTCCAAAGATCTGCAAGCTCCTTTTCCCTCCATCTTTTTATGTATATATCTATATAGGCCTATCTTATATTTATCCCATGAATTTTTATTACCTTCATTTGGTATACTTATCTTCTGAGGTCACATTGGGACACATTTCTTTGCAATGGTTTTCATCCAGAGTTTAAGCTGTTAGTTAAGATTTTTTTTTTTCCACATTTTGCAAAAGGATATTATATTTTGCAAAAAAATTTAATACTATTTCATTTTAATATTTTTGTGCATCTGATGATGATCGTCTTGAATGGTCGAAAACATGTTTATGTTCTATTAAAGGATTTTAAACAACTTCAACATTGTTTTGAATCAAATTTAATCCCATTTTCACTAAAAAGCAAAAGCCCTGAAAATTAAAAATTTTATACAATTTTATGTTAGCGGCCTTCATACAACGATCTTGCAGACCTTCCATGAAGTCTTGAATGGATGAATTGAGGCCATTGAGCTATAGCTCAGTTACTGAGGCTCACAGAAATTTACCATGGGCTCCGCATAAAAGCTGTAAAGCCGGTAACACCACATAGTTAAATGCTCATAAGTCTGACTTATCGGTGAGTGATCATTATCATTGACTTCATTGTTCCACATGTTGATGTGTGAGTTGGTCTGCATTTCGTTAATGACTTCCGGGTGCTTAATTGGAAACACTGAGAATGGTTAGGAGACGTAAACAGGCTATTCCACTTAATGTTTGTATTACTGCCCAGAAATATTCATAAAAATTCTGACGTGACTGGTTATAGAAAGAATGAAATTAAGAAATTCTGTGAAAATTCTCAAAATAGCATTCACAAGCATAAATTTGAAGAAAACAATATACTGTCAGAACGGAATATTTTCAAGAAATCTGTAGGTGTCCAATATAAAGATTTTTCATTTTTGCAGTTTTTACAATTTTTGGATAAAAATAAAATGAATAGAGAAGTTCCTTGACTACGCTCAACAACTGAATATGCAGTAAGTATATCTATGCATACTGCAGTCTGTAAAAGAGTTTTCTCTTACATGAACCTGAATAAAACTGACTTGCAAAATCATTTAACAACAAACAGTGTAAGCAAATTGCTAACAGCAAATATTGAAGGACCCACTCAAAATCAGTTTGATTTTGAAAATGCCTACAAATTGTGGTGTGTAGCAAAGCCAATCAGAATTGTAAAAATATATCGCTGATTGTGTAATTTTGTACAAAATAAAAAATGCTATTTGTAGTTCTAAATTTTAATTATGGTATTTTGTTTAACGTTCTCCTATAGTACAAAGTTTTCAAAATTATCGCAAGTATTTACAGTAGAAAAAGAGAACTAAAAGAAATTTAAAAATGCTAAAATTTATTTTTACATTTTAGCTAAAATACTAAGGAAAATAAAAATCCAGCTTAAACTACTCCCTGCTTTTATCTATCAATTCTTTAATCACTACCATACTTCAACTCTAGATTTTAAACTTGGATACACTACTACTAGCAATGCATTCTGATGAGCTTGCATTTGTTACTGTATGGTATCACAAAACTTGTAATGTTTATTGTTTTATGGCACAAGGGGAGCTAAGGTGATGCTTGACTAGGATCTTCAAGACCCCTCAATTTTCCAAGATATTTAAACCTCTGTTGCCTAAGGAAATTAACACCTGGGACAATGGTGGGCAGAAAAACAGCTTACACTCTATAATACTATTAGAATCAAACTCTGGTTAAAAGTATTATAGAAGGATGAACATATATTACCTTTATGCCACTGTAGAGCATGTAATATTTATTGTTTTTCAAGGTGTCTACAATAGGTATAGCAACACTTTCGTAAATTCAAAACAGCCACAACTTATATAATATGAAGCTAATGTCTCTTTCATTTAATACTTATTTTATCTGTTGTACTGGATAGAATTAGCCAATTAAAATATGTTTATAAACAACTTGTATATATCAATTTTGGTGTTGGTCAGGCAGTTATTTTTTATTAAAAAATGTGCCTGCATCCTGTCTTAATTACTATTTTAGTGATCGTCACAAAATACAATTTATACTATAAATAAAAAAATTCTTTATTCTTAATTCATTTGTAAAGTGATAAAATTAAATGTTTAATTTTCATCTTAAGACTAGCATAAAATTATATGACTTATGCAATAATTATAGAATAAAACAATGTATAGTTTCTTTTATAATTATGTAATTAATGCATTCTAATATTTTTTATCAAATAAAAATTAATCGCAAAATATCCACTGATCAATTTTTTTAAAATTTAACCTTTTTTTTACAAAGTAAACAATAAATTTATTAAACCACATTACTTTCAATTAAGACACTTTTTACTCTTATATACTGCACATTTCGTTCTGATAAATTTATAAAGTTTAACTATGAAGAAGTTGAAGAGTTGTATAACTGTTCTTTTGCTTTTTGTTCGGTTTCTTTTTGCATACTTTCTAACTTTTCCAATGTAAGCGATTTTAAAGGTATCAGCTTGGGTTTACAAAGGACAAATGACTGAAATTCTTGCTGAAATAATAAGCCAGTTGTAGGAAGCACTTTTCGTATTTCTACATTTTCAGACATTGTGATTATAAAAATATCTGAAAAGGGAGGAAAAAAATGAAATTACATACATAATGCATATAACCATATTCCTAAAAGTCAAGGCTTTTGAAACTACATAACTCAATCAGCACATAGCAACTTTTATTTAAAAAATAAAACCAATTATATATACATTCAAAAAGTTGCGGGTGGGGGGGATGCAACCATAAAATATATATCGCACCCTTGCGACGAAAGTGTTACAACTCAAAATTCGGTGAAAATTACTTAATGTTACAAATGTAGAAAACAGTGCTGCATTTTGCCATGCAAAATGTTAGGTCATAAGTTATTTGGGTTTCTGCTAGTTGGCACATGTCATTAGATGAACACAACGTCCCTCAATTCAGCCAGAAACAGTTTTTTGCTTTTTTGAAGATTGGGATTTTTTGAGTTGTAATACTTTCGTTGCAAGGGTGCAATATATAGATCATGGTCTATGAAACTTAGTATGCATAGATATGTAATTTATTAAAGATACATAAATTGAGATTTCAGCACTAATGAGCTCATTATTTGAAATATGATAATACATTTTATAACTTTAAATATCAAATAAGTTTAAACACCACACATTTATTAACTTTATTTTTAATAACAGCATGTGGAAGAAAAGTTCAGCTTTATGTTGTTCATCCTCATGGATGAGGAACTTTATGTTACATGACTAATTTTGTATTTTATGGTGCAAGGACCTTTCAGATCATCATATACCAAGACTTAGTTTTCCTAAAAAAACAAGCTTCTATTCACCTAAGGCAGTGGTTCTCAATTAGTTTTCATCGCAGGCCACTTTGGATCTTTTTTCTGGTTGGCAGGCCAGAAGATATGAAAACGAAATTGTCTTATGCACTATATAGACACTGGCATACTAGGGAGAGCTTGAAGCTTATTCCCCCCCCCCCCACTAGAAATTTCCTGATTCAGTAAAAAAGCTTTGAGGTATAAGCTTTAGCACCCCCTTCAGTTTATTTTTTGTAGCCTAACTTAAGGAATCAACCCCTGAAATACTAATTGGGAAAATATATATATGGCCTGCAAAAGGGTTGCTGGTATCTAACTGGAAGGAGACCCACACGCTGAACGTATGTGACGATGTGTGGAACCGGCCAGGCCAGTAACCTAGTGTCCTACCCCGCCTTCAAGTGGTGCAGGCTGAGCTTTCTATTTATGTGGCAAATTAATATTTGCTACACGGATAGAAAGGCGGAAGGGGAGGGCTAATTCACCAACCCGTCTAGCCAGCGTGGTGAAATGATGGCTAATTCCTCCATTATGCTAATACACCAAAAACCATGGCCCCTAGTCTCCAGGTGCTGGAGTGCTCCTGATCAAGGCAGCGGTCAGTGTGGCATGAAAGCAGGGGGTGCTAAGAATCACTGGAATGGCCCAGGCTGCCGTTTGTTATTGACCTTGGCTACGTTTAATGGACGATCCCTTGCTTCTGAAGCAAAACTTCAGGAATTGGAAGAAGAACTTGACAAGATCAAATGGGACATTGTAGGACTCAGTGAAGTTAGAAGAAAAGGTGAAGAGTTGGTGGAACTTAAAAGTGGACATTTGTTTTATTATAGAGGAACGGAAACTGGAAGAACAAGTGGTGTTGGCTTCTTAATCAACAAAAGAATTAAAGACTACCTTCTTGAAGTCGAAAGCACGTCAGATCGAGCAGCGAGGCTCGTTGTTCAACTAACCCAGCGATACCAACTTCAGATAGTACAGGCATATGCACCAACATCAAGCCATACCGACGAGGAGGTTGAGGAATTCTATGAAGAAATCAAACAGCTACATACCAAGGGGAAACAACACATCAAGCTCATCATGGGAGATTTTAATGCAAGAATTGGACAACAGGAACAAGGAGAGACATCGGTTGGTAAATACGGATACGGGGAAAGGAATGAACGTGGCGATCAACTCATAGAATTTGCCGAAGCTGAAAATCTTAGCATCATGAATTCATTTTTTAAGAAGAAACCGCAAAGAAAATGGACATGGAAACACCCCAATGGAGGAACCAGCGAAATTGACTATATACTGGCAAACAAGAAATCAATTATTGAAGATTGCAGCGTACTGAACAGATTTAATACTGGAAGTGATCATCGAATGGTGAGATGTAAAGTGCACTTAAATACTAAATTAGAACGACAGAAGCTCATTAGGAAACAAGTAAGTAAGAGGGTGGATCTAATGAAACTGAAAGTAAATACCGAGGCATTCAAGTTGGAATTAAAAAATCGCTTTTCTGCACTGGAAGGACTTATTGATGAAAGTGATATCTCAGAAGCAAATGAAAACATTGTTAAGACAATAGTTGAAACTGCTGGGGAAATTGGTGGTGTAACCTGTAAAAAGCACAATAGCAAATTATCTGAGAAGACGAAACAGCTCATGAAAAGGCGAAGAGATATGAAGGTGGACAATCGAAATACCAGTTCCAGGATTGAGTACATAGAACTTTGTAAAACTCTGCGCAAAAGCATGAAAGAAGACATAAGAAAATTCAACTGTGAGCTAGTAAGGAAAGCCATTGAAAATAACAAGAGCCTTAGGGTTGTTAAAGGAAGTTTATCTGTTGGGAAGAAACACATCATTGCATTAAAAGGAGAGGATGGCACCGTAACAAGAAATAGGGAAGAAATACTTAGAAGAGTTGAAGAATTCTACAAAAAACTATATGAAAGTAACAGTGGATTAAACGAAGACACTGAAATAGTCGAAGGAACAGCTCCTAAAATCTTAAAAGAAGAAGTTTCATTTGCAATAAAAAATATGAAGAAAGGAAGAGCCCCTGGTGATGATGGTATTACATTAGATATCCTAAAAGAAGCTGGAGAATATGTAGAAGACATACTTGCAAAATTCTTTACCAAATGTCTTAACAGCGGTAACATACCAAACCAATGGGATTCTGCAACAGTAATTCTTTTGCATAAAAAAGGTGATAAAGAGGATTTGAAAAATTACCGACCAATTAGCTTGTTACCTGCTATTTATAAAATCTTCACAAAAGTTCTAACACATCGCCTGCAGAAAAAATTAGATGCAGCTCAACCAAGAGAACAAGCTGGATTTCGAAGTGGATTCAGTACAGTGGACCATATTCAAGTATTAAGAGAATTAATTGAAAGAACACATGAATATGAACTTCCATTGTGTGTTGCATTTATTGACTATGAGAAGGCCTTTGACTCTATAAAAACATCAGCAGTCATCAACTCTTTAAGATCAACAGACATTGAGGATGTGTACATTGACATGGTGAAACGTGTGTATAAAAATGCAAGTGCAAAATTTCGGTTACATAAAGATACCAAAACTATCAAACTTGGCAAAGGGGTGAGGCAGGGAGATACCATTTCTCCAAAACTTTTTACTTCTGCTTTACAGATGATTTTTCAGCTGATAAATTGGAATAACAAGGGAATAAAAATAAATGGTGAATATTTAAATCATCTGCGGTTTGCTGATGACATTGTTATTTTTTCAACGGACCCATTAGAACTCCAAGACATGGTACAAGAGCTCTCAACTAGAAGTGAAGAAGTTGGACTCAAGATGAACCTACAAAAAACTAAGATCATGTTCAATAATTTTGTAGAGGAAACAAAAATACAAGTTGACAACACTGAGCTAGAAATTGCTGATTCATATATTTACCTTGGCCAGCTGATTTCAATGGATGGCAACATTATGAAAGAACTCAACAGACGTATTAAACTTGGCTGGAGTGCATTTGGAAGAAACAGTTTTATCCTGAAGGGGAAATTGCCTTTATGTCTAAAAAGAAAGGTCTTCAACCAGTGTGTATTGCCAGTCCTCTCTTATGGATCAGAGACATGGAGTCTAACAATTGCAGCAATACGGAAGTTACAGACAACCCAAAGGAGTATGGAGAGGTGTATGCTTGGAATAACTAGCAGAGATCGAAAAAGAAACACTTGGGTGAGAGAGCAAACAGGTAGAAGACGTCGTTATTAAAGCAAAAAGGCTGAAAAGGCGATGGGCTGGACATATTGCAAGAAGAATTGATTAATGATGGACAAATGAAATCCCCAACTGCATTTCAAGAGACCACCGAAGACCTAGAAAACGTCCTCAAACTAGACTGCTGGATGAAATAAGAAAACAGGTTGGGGTAACATTGGAAGTGTATTGTTCAGAATAGACTTGTGAGGAAAGACCTTTATCCAACAATGGATAGATAATGGTTGAACATGATGATGATATATATATGCATCAGAATATTATTCAATATTCTAATCAAAATACATATTACACTCCAGACAATTATTATTATTATTAATCTAACAAGGAAATGCATACAATAATAATAAAAAAATTCATCAATCACACATAGTATACTTTATTATCGAAGTCAAGAATACATGAAATTTTAATATAAATGAATAAATTTCACTTTTAAACGTAATAAAGAATATATTTGTGAATTAAGATAATTGTATATTCAAAAGGAGTTTTCAAATTACTCATGATTTACTTACAGGATCACTTGCACCTTCTTTCGTTTTAGAGATAAAATCCAAACCTTTATAAGCAATCCTATATAAAATTAAAATATATATATATATTATAAATTGTACATTTAGCTGAAAGTGCACAATTTTCATGTAAGTTTTGACAGTCTGATTGAATTTTAAAATAAAACACTCCCTTTAAAAAATAAGCTGAGTCATTTTATAAATAAAATTCATGGTGGTGCTGTATGTAGTAGGAATTTTATGAATTATCATATTTTTAGCATTTTAGAGTTTTAACAAATAATACTAGTCAAACTTTTTGAATCAAATTAAAATGTCATAATGTTAAAAAACGTTAGATATAGAATTACTGAGTCAGGCATTTTTGAAATGTCAATCACACAATATAGGTAAATGCACCCAAATAAAATATTGTTAAATAAGAAAACGCAAATCACACACGCATATATTTCTGGTTCATTTTCATTTCGCACAACTTTTTAATTTAAATATTTGTTTAAAATTCTTAGTTAACTTATTTATCAGTTTATTTACCAATGCATATAAATTTCATGAAAGGGCACTAAAGGATGGTAGAGAAGAGAAAGAAAAAAAAGTCATACATATTTCTGACTCGTATGTTTAAATCAAAATATGAAATAAAATAAATTAATTAGCCTAAAAATCAAGCTGAAGAAAATACAGTTTTGTACGTGTTCATTGATTCTATAACAAAGAATTGTATTTTTGTATCCCAAAATTTCTCAATAGGTTATTTGGGATGGAACTAATAGATTAACATAACCTCTGAATTATAATACATTGAACTTGGCTAGGCCATCTACGAAGCCCACAGAATGTAAATGCTGGCTGCTGATGTAACAAATACAAATCAATTCTCAATAGTATTAAGAGTGATTTTCTGAGAGGGGGGGGGATATCCATCCTATGGGGTAGTGATTATGCTAATTTTTGATTTTCCACAAATTTTAACCAGGTGTGCTGTATGTTATACTGATTATAAATTAGAAACCCATTTTTATAAACTGCACTCCATTGCCATGTTCCAGCTGGTTTTGTGAAGAGGGGTAGGACTTTTTACAGCATTTCCAGTAAAAGCCACTGACACAGAAATTTAATATGTTACAAAACTTCCTGTGTGTGCCAGACTTTTGGTTTCAAAATTCATAACAGACTATTAGTACTAACTGCTACTGATGCTTTTTTTTAGCACATCACTGAAGTTATGGTACAGGTAATGGCTAAAAATATGTTCGCGTCAGCATTTTCCACTACTTTTATAATTACATTTATATACATAATTCATTTATTCCAGATTCTCATTCATGGTTTTTATTTTTGTTTCCACCTCTTTCAAACCAAAATTATAAAAACTGACTATTAATTATCCCAAACATCAAATGATTTTAAGAATCACTTCTGACTTTTATACTAAAGTATTATGTTTGTAGTGTACAATCACATAATAATGCCAAATATTCGGCACATGTGTGAAGTTAGCTAAATTTTAGCTGTAAAATAGTGAAAAATGTTGACGCGAACATAGTTTTGGCCGCCACCTATACCATAACTTCAGTGATATGCCAATAAAATAGCATCAATAACAATTAGTACTAACAGTCTGTTACATATTTTTAAAATCAAAAGTCTGGCACATGAAGGAAGTTTTATAGCATTTTAAATTCTAATGACAGTGGTTTCTATGGGAAATGCTGTAAAACGTCCCTACCCCTCTCCATAATTTTTTTCCAGGATTGACCAAAAAATCTGGTTTTCTCCTGACTTTTAGGAATGATTTCAAATTCTTTAATAATTTCAGGTTTTCTAGATGTGTAGAAACCCTGTACGAGAAGTTGCATTGAAAGACATTGATTACAGGTATCTTGTATTCACATTGTCATGTCGTGCTGGATCTACAGTTTTTGGCGTTACTTCAGAACACACACATCCATCAGCAAGATTTTCTAACTTTCCATCATAGCAGGTGCCCATGAGCGTCGGCAGTCCACCATGATGGAAAGTTGAAGATTTCCTTGGATTGGGTTTCTTTTGAAGCTTTCTAAACTGTCTGAAATGTGCAATTTTCTTTTCCTTTTCCCTCCAGAAGTTTTTGTATTTTTTAGTATTTGGAAAAGACAGCCCCAATGGGTAATATCAAGAAACCTGACATCAAAGAAGCCCTGAATCAGTGATTGTTGAAAAGTAGGGTCTTAAATGTTTTTTTGTTTTTTTTTAAAGAAAAACGGACTAATTCTCATGGCCTTAATGGATAAAATTCAAGAAATCTGGCACCATAGAAGGCTTGAATCAGTAATGTTGCAAAAGTAGGGTCTTGAATGCGAGGATAAGTTTAAAAGAAAAATTACATTGGAATTAAAAGAACCTCGTTTTTTTTAG
>QLNU02015360.1:521639-540950 GCA_006491805.2 Dysdera silvatica | reverse complement strand
GGACTCCTCCAAAAGCGGAGCCGAACGCCAAGTGAATATTCAAAGTTTGGGTGCCCATAACTCAACTAAAGTTGCTGTTGATCAGAAAATAAGCATTACAGTTTTGCTTCATGCCATGAATCAGAAAATGTCATTCTAAAAACATGAAAAATATTTCCCTCTTCAAAATATGGGCTGAAAGTTGTCAAAAAAAAAAAAGCTCCATTTTCAAATTTACGTTGAACTTCGGTGCTCATTATTTACAGAAAGGATAATCCAAGAAACATGCCATTTGGTATATAACTTAGTGGATTATGAAATTCACAACCTGATTACTCAATTACATGTGGAGATATTACGCTACAAATATGTTGTAAGACACAAAATCCTCAAAAGTGACTTAGGTTCAGCCTCAAATATCGAAAAATGAGCCTTCTCAAATTCTAATTTTTTTAGCATCATTAGAAAGAGCAGATTTTGAACTACTTGAAAGAATTTTTTTCATTCTGGAGATGGTTCTGCTGAGACAATGAAAAACAGGTTAAATATTCTAATAAAACATGCACTGTCGGAGTTCGCGCATATGGTTGCTTAATTCCAAACAGCGCTAAGTAACAATATTATTAATAAAAATCAATGTTATCAATAAGTAATAAAATATCATTAATAATAATCATTACTTCATCAAGTGGAATTTGTCTTCAATGCTGAGCAAAACGGTTTCTGTCAAGCCGTTATTGCACTGCTATTGAAGTAATAGAGCTGAAATCTTCACAGTGATGTTGTGTTCATGAATCCAGCAAGTATCATGCTTTTTCAGCCATTGAAATGATTGTATACGAGAATAAGAATGAACAAAAATGTTAAATGCATCATTCTTTTTATTGAAGATGTCACATACGCTACCAATGCACCGGTGATTGTCTTAAATACCAGTTACATGTAGATCGGGGTAAGGTTCAGAATCGATGTAAAAGGAATATGCCTTTCAACACGTTGGTCGATAGAGGCAATAAAAAAAGTTTCGTCATTTGATACACGGCTGGCATGGATAAACTTTGTATCAACAGGTATAAACTGCTGATTATCTCATGTTCCAGGAATTGTGTTATAACCTTCGAGCCGTTCTTCTTGTGCTGCCCTCATTGTTTACATTTTCGCATTTGATGTAAAATAAAATTTCATTTTGCAATTATGTTGGTCATGAAATTTAAATAAGAAAGTTTCAGAATTTGGTGTTCGGTGATACGTCGATGACTATCTCCAGTTGCTAATTACTGAAATGTCATACCAATTCCGTCATATGGTGATTTGCTATGACTTGTCGCTAAGAAATTTGATTCTGCACTTGTGTGGAAGTTTCCTTGATCATGACATTAAGTTAGTGAATTTCGATTAAATTAAAAAATTAATACTTTATTGTCACCACTATATTGAAAACCACCAGGGTAATTACATAAAGTAATTGAAAGAATACTTCCAGCCTTGTTAATTAGTGATCCTCATGGGTCTCCCAAAAAAATTTTTTTTTTTGTCAGGACTCTATTCAAGATTATCACTAGGTGAGTAGTCAAAACACATTAAATCCCTTCATCGTTTATTACGAAGTGAATGTTCGAGAAGTTTGATGTCTTAGTCTTATATCTTAGTACAGTGGTTTCCAACCTGGGAGTTGTGACCTTTAGGGAGGTTGCAAACTGATTTCTTGGTGGTCGCCGCAACTGTTTTTAGTTGCAATTGTTTTTATAAGGAATTTTATACCAAATGTTTCCAACGATTTTATATTTCAATAAGGCTAATCGCAGTATTCTAGTAGTTCGCTTTATATTATTACATCAATATGTATTCATAATATAGCCAATAGTATAATTCGTGTATTATAATTTGTATGTTCATGCATTTTCTTCCTCTGTTAAAATGCTTTTATTTTATGAAAATATGTGAACGGTGAATAGGGGTATGGTGAAGAGAAGGTTGGGAAGCACTGGACTAGAAAAATTATTATTTTACACTATGTGGGATGACTTTTAATGAGATTACACATACCTTTTTCGAAAGCTAACATTTAGCCTTCTACAAGACAGCTACTACTTTTAACATAATTAGTTTGTTGTGATATTTGAGTGAAAGATGGAGTTCTAGCGGAATAATTGACAGGAACTATTTACCAAAAGCCATGTAAGGACTGTGAGAAAGCATATGCTGGCGAAATGAAAAAGAACGGACAGCCGGCGAGACCAAAAATACCGTTCGTAAGTGGAAAAAGGAACATCGTTACATGGAGAAGGGCGAGATCTCTAATCTTCTAGTAGACCGTGCTTAGGAGAAAGGGCATGTTCCTGATTGGAATGCTGCAAAATTTACTTTATAAAAATGCTATTTCTTGCCCTTATAGATTTTTCTTGAGTTTTGGGAGACTTTCTGATTACCAAATCGGACAATATCTCAAAATCTATTCCTGAATAACACAAGTTTTGTTCAAAACGATGGGAAAATCTAAGGTAAGAGTTTGAGAAAAATCCTGGTGCAGGTCTACGTTGGGTAGAAACCCAGTATGTGGGGAAGGAAAAAAGACATTTTTACATTCTCGACACTTTGCTTGATAAAGAGAACAGTGGTTCACAAAGGTTTGCAAAACGTTTTCTTATATATTGGATCACTGACAAAATTTTATTTGTTACCAACTAAAAAAATAGAAGCAGTAAGAGCAGCACAAGAAAACGATTTGAATGTTATCACGCAATTCCTGATAATCAGCATTTTGTACCTGTTGATTCAAAGTGTATCCATATCAGCCGTGTACCAGATGACGAATCTCTTTTTATTGCCATAATCGGCCAATCTGTTGAAAGGCGTATTCTTTTTACATCGATTCTGAACCTTACCTCAGATCTACATGTAGCCGGTATTTAGGATGATCATCATTACATTGGTAGGTTATGTGACATCTCCAATTAAAAGGATAATGCATATATCATTTTTGCACATTTTTTTGTTGTATGCAATCATTTCACTGGCCGAAAAAGCGTGATACTTGCTGGATTCATTCATCACTGTGAAGATTTCAGCCCCATTACTCCAACAGCAGTTCAATACGGCTTGACAGAAATCGTTTTGCTCAGAATTGAAGAAAAATCAAACTTGATGAAGTAATAATTATTAATAATGATATTATTGCTTATTGATAATATTGATTTTTATTAATAATATTGTTACTTAGTGCTGTTTGGAATTAAGCAACCATGTGCACGAACTCTGACAGTGTATGTTTCATTAGAATATTTAACCCGTTTTTCGATGTCTTAGCAGAACCATCTCTAAAATGGAAAAAGCTCTTTCAAGTACTTCAAAATCTGCTCTTTCTAATGATGCTAAAAAAATTCGAATTTAAGGTGACGTATTTTCTGATATTTGGGGCTAAACCCAGGTCACTTTTGAGGATTTTGTGTTTTACAGCACATTTGTAGCGCAATATCTCCATATTTAATTAAATAATGAGGCTGTTAATTTCATAATCCACTATGTCAGTGTTTCTCAAACTTTGGTCACTTACAGATCACTTTAAGCGTTCCTTTATCGAGGGGGGGGTAGTATTTCTCCTCCTCTATTAAAAAAAAAGTATATTGCCTGAAATTAAGGTTGCCAACTATGGTTAATAATATTAAGCCCTACTTAGCCACCGTCATATTGATATCCCTCTCCCAAGGAATGACATAACCGAAGCAACCCTCAATTTATGTGATTTATCAGAGGGCTTATATATGTATACAAGAGCTCCTGCTGGAGAGACTTTTTCATCCCTTGAAATATAATTTGTTATATGTATTGTATGTAATGTATTGTTAATTTTAACCTTTTTGTGGTAATTTTTAAACATTTTTAGTTTTTTACTTTAAAAAAGCATGAACTTTTGGCAGAAAATCTCTAAAATCTCCGACCATGTTCTTAAAACATGGGTTGGTTGCCAAACTCACCTGAAACAAAGTAATTTTCAGAATAACACTATTTGATAAGGAGAGTGTCAGTTATGATCTTATTTTGTCAAATTTACAATGAAAATGACATCATTAACTTAAATAATAAGCAATGTAGACAGCATGGGTGTATTCAGAGGATTCAAATCTTTCACGAAACACCGTAAAGTAACGTTTATAACAAGTAATATTTATGAGAAATTCCTTAAATCTCGCCAAAACTTAAATTCTATGTACATTGGCAATTTGTAGTTTTTTGAAATTTGGTGATGATCCTGCGGACCACTTGATCAGATGCAGCGGACCACACTTTGAGGTACACTGCACTATGTTATATACTTGGCTTAAGTATACCAAATGGCATGTTTCTCCAATTGTCATTTCTAAAAATAATGGGCACCGAAGTTTGATGTAAATTTGAAAATTTAGCTTTTTTCTGACAACTTTCAGCTCATATTCCGAAGAGGGAAATATTTTTCATGTCTTCATAATTACATTTTCTGATTCACGGCATGAAGCTAAAGTGGAATGCTTATTTTCTGATCAACAGCGACTTTGGCTGTCAAGTTATTGGCACCGAAACTTTGAATATTCACTTGGTGTTCGGCTCTGCTTTTGGAGGGGTTCTTCAAAAACGTGGCCATATCTCCCTTGCTATTAAATATTCTGCACTAGAAATTTGCACATGTTCATTTCTTGGACTTGTCTACAACTTTTTAAAATTTCAGGAAATTCGGAGAGGGTCCAGCATGGGTGGTTTTTAAAATTGGACCACTTGACATGGAATAACCTGAAAGACTGCTGACTCCATAATGTTAGAGGCCCTTAGCTGGCACACTATGGTAACACATTCGCCTAGTGTACCATTAACTTGGGTTCAACTCCCAACGGTGAAAAGAACACTTACTCAGAGATCTCATATAGATTGTACTGCTCACTGTAGTCCAGGGTTTGGTTCCCTAAGCCTTAAGAGGTTTGGATTCCTTAGAAAATTGTAGGTCCCGTCGCAGCAAAATGAACCTGGCTGAATTTCAAAGCTCAGAATATTCAAAGAAATTATACTGTGGAACTGAACTTTGGACATAAACTAGCTGTCATAATTACCAAAAAATTGCAACAAAGGAATTTCCAGCAATTTTATGTTGCCCTTATCTACATTACTGTCTATTGAAGATACTTTCTTTACTTTATGGATAATGCGATTTATAGTTACCTCTAATACATCAATCCTTGACTCGATATCTACCAGTACTTCAATTTCCGGCAATTCTACATCCGTGGCCTTTTCATAAAAGAACACCCACAACCCTTCCAAACTGCATTAAAAGCCTTTTACTTTTTTCCAACTTGGAGGTTAATTCAAATGCATCCATTTCCACATTGACTTTCTGCATGAAAGTTTCTACTCCAGTAATTTGACCCTTCAAACTTATGCATTGGCGATTTAACGCTGCTCATGTTCTTGTTATTCCTCTGTTCCCGTGTTTTAGCACCAAAATATATAAACTCATAAGCTGGTTTTCAAAAATTACTCGCATGTGATATTCATAAAAATAGGAATTCGTGTTTAATCATACCCTAGCACATGAAGAATCAATTACAGCATTGACTGACCCTTTGTCAGTGGTGGAATTAACAGAAAAACATCATTTAATGCACTGCTCTATACAAACAGAACCGATCGCCCTCCTAGCTGACAGCTCTCCTTGTCCCATGCAGAGGCTGCTTTTCTTTCCTCTCTGTAATGCCAATCAAACAGTGATTGGTCCAGTTTTATGCATATCTTTGCGTATTTTGTAACTGCTATATGCGGTAGTAACACATCTAATGTTGGGGAATTCCCTTACATTTTTGAGTAAGAGTTGTCCGTACTGTTCTTGAAGTAGTTGTGATTTATTAATTAATGGCTATGCCATATAATTTGTAAAATTTCTAAGATTCTAGAAAAAGTCAACTATTTTTGTTTGTGATATGCTTGTCTCTTAGCAAAAATAGTCAACTTTTCCTAAAGTCTTGAAAATCTTACAAATTGTTTGGAAAAACCAGTAACACACCACAAGCACTTCCAGAAACGTACAGACAACTCTTACTTTTAAATATATGGAAATTCCTCAATATAAGATGGTCTGTTTGTCTCTTCTGTAATAGAACCAGGAACAGTTTAGGCATATGTTTTATATATTTTAATAACCATGTTTGTGTTTTTATATAACAAATGACAGTCAGAATGGAACAAAGAATTTTTTTTTTAAATAAACTCTTTAATAAATTTGAATTTGGCATTCTAGTAGTAGGAAAAAACCCCACAGAAAGGAAATTATTCTTACTATAATCTATAATTTATACTTGCTTTTCCCATCAACATCCTTCAAAGGGAGAGAATACTCCTATGTGTGATGCCTGCAATGAAGTGTTAACTAGTTTGTGTTTTTTTCCCCCCATTTACAAGAACCTTAATCAGCAGTTCTTTTCTACTATTCTTCGTGATTTTTAATCACAATATCATTCTAAATTTTTATCGTCTTTTTTTTTTTTTCAAAAGCATTAATTCCATATCAAAATCTTGCTTTATACTATACTTATGTACAATCTTAACTTTTTGCGCAGTTGATGTATAAAAATCTATGCACTGTGTTTGTGTGTGATGCAATATGTTTTTTGCCATCCTTGTGTCATAAAGTTCGACTCACTTTGCTCTTTCCTATCAGGTGTATTATTTCTCTGATTTATTAGGATAAGTCAACAGGGTTCTAAGTTCAACTTTCAAACAGTATAAATCAGATCTATCTGAACCTTTTTTCACAAATTGCCTCAATATCAACTACAGGCATAATTATACCATATCAGTTTTTTATATGTGGATGAGTTTGGTATAAAGTACTCAAACAAATACAAGGTTAAAAATATAGTTTTATTTTATCCTGAAAATACTGAGAACTTTCCTTACAAAATGAAATATACTGGTGAGTATTTCTAGTTCTTTTTACATCAATATGCGAGTTCCTAAAGAAATTGGAAACTACATCCCTCTGTATCTTACATGTGCGAACCAGGGTTTAAGCTGGATTTTTATTTTCCTTTAGCAATTCAGCTAAAATGTAAAAACAAATATTAGCATTTTTAAGTTTCTTTTAGGTTTTTTTTTCTACTGCAAATATTTGCAATAGTTTTGAAAATTTTGTACTTTAGAAGAATACTAAAAAAATAACATAATTAAAATTTAGAGCCAAAAATAACATTTTATTTTGTACAAAATTAAAAATCAGCGATATAGTTGTACAATTCTTCTTGGCTTTGCTACAAGTTTGTAGGCATTTTTAAAAATCAAACTGTTTTTGATTCATCTGTTAATGACATCACAGAAGGTCTTCAAGATCATTGTATGGCAGCTGCCGACATAAAATTGGGAAATTTTTAATTTTCAGGGCTTTCGCTTTATAACGGAAGTGGTATTAAATTTTTTTGCAAAAGGCAATATCCTTTTGCAAAATGCGAAAAAAAAAACAACCCATACGCAGCTTAAACTCTGGTTGGAACAACTTTCTCCTACCTTTCTTACAAGCATTCTACAATGGCTCTTAGCTGTAATACAGCTAAAACTCAACTGAACTTCCTCATTATATTTCTCGAATCTGGGATGAGGACGTCTCTTTTTCTCCTAAACAAAAATAGCTCTAGTTTGAGCTACTAATACGTGGGTGTCAAATTTATTTGTAATAAAAAATCCTCCACGAAAAACTCACAAAAATCTCGCCCCGGTGGTTTTGTGTGTTGACCAATATTTGGCAATTGTTATCCCTGTGAAGGGTAATAATATCTTACAACTTAATATACGGAGAAAAAAGCGTTTTTTCTTGTTCTCATTCGTCTAGTAGGTCAAGACACCGCGGGCTCAACGCGGGGACCCTGGTTCGAATCTGGGATGAGGACGGCGTCTCTTTTTCTCCCAAACAAAAATAGCTCTAGATTGAGCTACTAATACGTTGGTGTCAAATTTATTTGTAATTCCTCGTTATAACTCGTGACTAGGGGGAAAAAAAGCAGTCCTTTGGCTGTTGCCACGCTCTTTACATTTGTGCTCAGTTGGTTCAATCTTTAACAATGTGCATGCAGTGTACCAGATGCCCCAGAAGCCTATAAACATTTCAATAATTCATCAAAATTGAACAAATCAATGTATTGACGTGCAGTTTATATAAAAATGAAACACAAAAATGGGGATTTTTCCACAGTAGAAAGAAAAATTTTGAAACATGGCCTCACTTTATATTGTATCTCCTGGGTTTTGGTTCCCACCATAAGTACCATGAAATACTTTCCCCAGCGAAAGCAAGCAATTTATCATTTAAGAGATAACATGAAAATTAACAAAATGAGTATATCAAATTGAAGGTACACTACCGGAAAATAAAAAAAGAACACCAAGAAGGAATTGCTGGATGGTTATGAAATTTGCATATGTTAATGGGGTGGAGCACAAGTAGGCGTGATCTTAATTTTAGGATCAACCGGTTAATGCTTATGCCAAAATGTGCTATAATATGCAAATTATAGTTGGTGGCATTTAAGGAAAAGGGCGAAGTGAATGTAATTAGTCGTTGAATTATAGACACTTGCGAAGACTGAAGAAGCTATAATGCCTGGTCGTGGAAGACCTATACAATTTCAGTAGTTATCGAACTTTGAGAGAGGTCGTCTAGTGTAGTGGTCGCTAACCGGTGGTCCACAGAAAAATCTGGACATTATTTGCATTTTTAATGATTTATTAATAATAAAACAAAAATAATATTCTAAGAAATTCTCATATTCTGAATGCAATTTCCACCTTTATATTGCACTAAATTCACGAAATGTGGTCCGCGGGATTTAAAATTATGAATTTAGTGGTCTGTGAGGTCCGAAAGGTTGGCGACCGCTGGACTAGTGGGACTCCGTGAAGCCGGTTAATCTTGTCATATTGTGGAGTGAATTGGATGGTAAGTATCGGTGGCTGTACGATAATGTCATAGTTGGTCTGAAGAACATTTTCATGCAAGATGATGAACCGGGACTCACAGACTGATGTGCAGGCAGATCGAAGCATAAGAATAGCGACGTTGTCAAGCAGAATATCACTTGCGTCTCAAATTTAAGCTGCCGTTGCACTTGAGGTTTCAATGCGAACAATCCTAACCGTCTGCTGGGAGCAGGACTACATGCAAGTGTGCTTCTGGCATGTGTGCCTCTGACTCCAACCCACCGTCAGGAACGGCTGCAGTGGTGCTGCCAACATCTGCACTGGAGGGTGCAATGCCGATCTGTCGTTTTCAGCAATGAAAGCAGATTCTGTTGAGAAGCCTCAGATAGCCGTATGCGTGTTTGCAGATGCACAGAGGAGCATCTCCACCCTTCTTACATCCGCCATCGACACACAGGGCCTGGTCTCCTCTTATGGGGAGCGATCAGCTATCACTCCCATACAGAACTAGTGTTTGTACCGGGCACGTTAAGCGAAACTCGGTATATCAGAAATATCATTCAGCTAATTTTTGTGTCATTTTTAAGGTTGGTCCATAATGATATAATCCAGCATAACAATGCCTGCCCACACACAGCATGTCAGTGCAACATGTACTTTAAGGTGTGAGACAACATTCATGGCCTGCACGTTCACCGGACTTGCCGCCATTGAGCACGTGTGGAATTGTATGGGACAACGACCAACCGGCCTCACAGTCTCTCACTAGACGATCTCCCTCAAGGTTCGATAACTTCTGAAATTGTATAAGTCTTCCACCTCCAGGCATTTTATCTTCTTCAGAGCCTTCGCAAGTGGCTAATTCAACGACTGATTACATCCACTTTGTCCTTCTTAAATATCACAGAATATAATTTGCATATTATAGCATGTTTTGGCATAAGCGATAACAGGTTGATCCTGAAATTAAGATCACGCCTATGTGTGCTCCACCCCATTAATATATACAAATTTTATAACCGTCCAGCAATTCTTTTTTGTTTGTTTTTTTCATTTTCCGGCAGTGTAATTTACTTTACGCTTACAGCATTTTTATACACAAAAATGAAAATTTTGTCCAAAAATCTAAGTATTTATTTTTATCTAGCTTCTGTGTTATGCTTTGATTCAGTTGTAGTCGCAGAAGGAAAGGTATCTTTAGGACGGCTTTTTATTTACAATGCTTAGTCTCAATTGTTACATGTCACATTGTTCAGGGGGTTTTCTCACACACATGTTGAACCAAAATATTCAATTGGTAATTTTGTTCTGCTCTAGGTAGTTATTTGCTGGCACATATCAGGTTATTGATACTAGTGTTCACATTGTTAATACAGTAAAACCATTTCAGATATGATTAAATAAAAATTCTGTAACAAGAAACTGTCTTCGCAATAACATCTTTGTTTTATATTCTGCCCGTTTTAATGAATGTTTTCTGTCTGGTGAGTGTCTGTTAATCAAGGGTTTTACTGTATAACTGTGATGCAGTTAAAATAATTTTTTTTGTTTAAATCAATTTGTTAAGAAATTAAAAATTTCATTCTAATCTGTAATGATGCTATAAGCAATAAAACTAATCCTAAAGTAAAGAAGCATGTATTTTGTTTTACTATTGCGTGAATAATTTCAGTTGATTTAATGAAAATTATGATAATTGTATATATGCACTACTTGACAAATATTAAGGAACAACTGTTCTCTTGCCGTGCAGCACTCTCCAACAGGTACAGTGTCTCAGAGAAACTAAATTAATAGGATGCTGATATGCAAATCTTATCTGTATAAAAGGCAATGCCTGATGAGTTGTTATTCATGCAAAATCGGAAGCAATATAGCTTAAGGGTAAAATCACATTATAGTTTTTAGAAAATTGTGCTGTAAGCTTTTGCTGAATATTTTGATACACAGCAAACATTAGTCACAGAATGTCTGAGCATTTCAGTGTGTATGATTGTAGATGAGTAGGAAGGCTGGAGAGGATGAAATGTCACCGAAGTTCTAACAGTTGTCATGTTCAAAAGTGTTATTTCTTAATTTATAAAAAAACAAAAAAACTGCTGAATCCAAGGAACTGCTTTACGAAGGCATGGTGGTGGTTATGGAAGGGGCACGACAGCACATAATGACAAGTATGTAGCCCTTCCAGTAAAAAGAAGCAGAAACCTGACTCCTGGACAGATAGCTGCATACTTTACAACTTCTCCAGACACTTGTTTCGTCAGAACCATTTCTTGTTACCTAAACCAAGTTTGCTTGCATGACAAACACATGACAAATGCATTCCTTTAACAGCACAGCATCATCAGAAAAAATTAGTGCTGTAATGATCATCTGCATTAAAGTCATCAAGAGTGGCAAGAATGGGGAACCCGTTACCATCAGCAAAATGTCAATGAAGTTGATTATTATGACCGAGGAGTTACTGCATGGGTGCTTATAATATCAGACAGAATACCTCTTCACATTTTTGCCACATGTCCCATTACAATAGTACATTATTGTAGCGAGATTTTTATCGGCCATGTTTGTCTTTTCCATGGAACAATGGATCCAAAAATTTTGTTCATGGATGACAATACTCATCTGCATTGAGCAGCCCGGGTATCTGAGATGCTGAAAAGTGAATATATCAAACACATGACATAGCATGCTTACTCTACGGATTTAAATCTCATAGAGCATGCCTTAGACATGTGGTGCAATGAAACTTTCCTCCCTGAACTCTACGGGACCTGAAAATTTCCTCCGACAAATCGGATCATATCTCCTCAATTGTCATCAATAGCTTAGTGGAAAGCATGACAAAGATAAGCAGAATGTGCATTAGTGTCCATAGAGGACATGTACTGGGGCACCCAAATAGTCATTCACATGGGAAGGAGCATTTTCTGTGATTGTTCAAAGGTGCTCCAAGGAATAGTTGTTTTTGTTATCTTTTCTTTGCCTGGAATTCTATACCATTTTAGTTAATAGAGATAAACACAGTATCTCTACTTTTTTGGTGGGTAATGTTTCATTTCCCAAAAATGTCTGCCATATTTGATGAAAAATCTCTAACTTATAAATTATCAAGCAGTGTATCAGTTTCAAGAAGTCTCATAATTTTTTCTTCTCTGTCCACATGCTGCAAAGGCAAGTCCAGTACTCTAGACTTTGGTAGTTTTGTTTTTCTGTTTGGCATCCAAATATTAGGTACACTGAAATCAACTTATGTTTTGCAGATTACCAAAGTGCTACTAGACTGTGTTCTCCTATTGGCTTACATACCAGTATGATGAGATTAGGGTCCTCATCTGTTATGAATCGTAGTATGACAGCTATTAATTATAAAAACAATTTAAATTTACCAGTTACTCGTGTATGCAGTGGTGGTGTGACGGTAATGACCTCCCTCTCTTCACCGCACAAAGGAATAAGGTACTTTTATTTTATGTCAACTTCTATAATCTTTCCACTAGCCTTATTTAAAAAAAATTACTCTTAATAATAGCTGATACTTGAAATAATGTTGCTAAAAATTGTTTACTATTTGTATTTAGAAAAGTTAATATATTTTGAACTTAATATATATGTGAAGTTATCAAAAAGTTCTGGAACTGTACTGATTATGATTAATTGGCAACCTTGAGAAATGGATTGGCACACTGCGTAGTCTTTGCCTACAAATCTAGTTAGTCACTGTACCAATTATTGTACTGTGTATGTTTGAACCTGTGTGCCATGCATTTCTGTGATCATGTGTTAAAACAGTTCTGTGATGACTGACAAAATCAAGCCAAATATGGAGTGTGCATTAAGTTATATATGAAGCTCTGGAAATCAGCAACCGAGACACTTGGAATGTTTCATGTTTAGCATGTTATCATCTAAAATATTCTTAGGAGAGAGATGCGCAAGTGCAGTGTCGTGAATCAAGAGCCAGATGCATCACAGTTCTGATGATTCCTGCGATTAAAGATCACTTTGGACTTCATAACTGATCCCAACAATGTTGCAAATTTTGTGGATTGTTTGGTAATTGTCTTCATAAATGATTTGCCAAATTTTTTGACATTGTCAGGGCTTGTCATCTTGAACCAATGTTTGACTGCCCTATAAATACAAGTGCTACTCGAAACATTAGGAACAACTTAAAACTTTATTGACAAAAGCCTGGGGAAAGCATTCCGAGTATTTCAATTACCAATTTCCCCTAGTTTCACATAAAACTTTATGTACATATCATGACACTGCTTAGCTTACTCACTTCTAGGCTTGCAGGTAGTGATCCCTCTACCACTAAAGATTGCTGATTTATCAGTATAGTTCTGGAACTTTTTGATAGCACCTCGTGTATACATTGCTGATCATGGAAATTGCAGCACCATGAAGGAGAGGTCAGATTAGCTGGAAATTTTTAATATGAATAGACCACTTTGTGTTTGATATGTAAATGATAATAATTTCAGAGCATTTACAAATGTGGTGCATTTTCAACCAGTGGCAGAAATATCACTTAATGGGTATAAATGAAAGCCATGTTGAGCATGTTTCCAAACATTGTGTTAATGAATTTGATGGGTAGAGTATTGATAGTAAAAAGCATGTTGCATCTTAAAATGAGGCAACATTATAAACAGCTGACAGAGAAAGAATTGTTACTCTGAGAAGGTGATTTCTCTTATCGAGATATGTATTTACATGTTAGGTGAAACACTAGTACTTTTATGCGTATATAGTGTCAATCAATGGACAGAAGGTTGTTGTCCACATCGACATGAGGAAAGGTCTCCATGACCAAAAGGGAAAACAAGCACCTGCACTCTGTGCATTGACAGATCATACAACAATATCCACAGCATTGGCACAACAATGAATGTAATGTGTCATTTTTACCTAAGCACTGTTTGTCTGGGATTGCTAAAAAGAAGAGTCGTTCATTGTTATGTCTTCTCTTGATTCTACACCTTAGGTGTCAGAGGTTACAATGATTCCCAAAGAGGAGACACTGGAGTGCTGGATGGGAGAGAATCATGTTGTGACATAAATCATGTTGAAGTGTAATCTCATGCACCATGCCGACCGGACCTTTATTCTCTGATACTGTGGAGAATGGATCTTTGGTGGATCTATTTTACAGCATCATATTGGTCCCAAACAGAGCATAATAGTATGGGATGCTGTTGTATTTCATTCATAGTCTTATATTATATACAATGCATGTAACATAAACTGCTAATAGTAGTGTACCATGTGTGCCTTGGAAGCTGAAACACTGCTTTTCCTTCAGACAACCTTCATTTTCCTTCAATAGTATAGTACCCTTCCTCCTGTGTTGTCCTCAATATCTGACATTTCCTCTTTGCTCAACTCACTTCATTTTTTCCCATAAGTTGCTTGCTTGCCTAATTTTTTCCCAATCGAAAATATGTGAGCTGAAATCTTGTTTTTGATGTCTGTCTCATTTGCTTCATATAAAGTTGCCACTTGAAAACTCTGGACGCATATAGTAGTAATTTGGAATAATGTTCCACAGAGAGATATCCAAGTTTTCTTCCAGCCACTACCTTGTATACTCAAGTACCACTATTCATTGTGCATTCACAAAATACTGATTATGTCTTCCTCATTACTTACAGGTCTGTAACTCTAATCATTTCTATTTTGTGCCATAAGTCATCTTCCAAATAAATTTCACTCTTATAACTCAAGTCTTTCTTGATGTTGCAATTTCCATGAATGACAGAGTATAAGCAATATATTTGGTTATTTGATGTAAATTTCTTTAAAATCAATGATTTAATGCAAAATAGGATATGCACGTAGTAAAATGCTGAAAATGTTGGTAATTTGAAATATTTTAATTGTGCACAATATTTTGTATAAGTGAAGTCCTGTTAATACCGACGGTGTCCTTAAACTGATCAAACAAATAGGGTGGTAGAAACCGTGTTCATTTTATCAAAGAAAAAAACAAAGTTGGAAAGGCTTTTTCCAGATGGCGACACTTTCCATTTGTTACCTCTTCATTATCACACTGAGAGTTAATTGCATTGATCAAAAAACTATTGTGTATTCTGCCATGATTCTTTTTTTCATGAAGCCCTAATAATGGCTCTGTTCTTTTTGTCCAAAAACAAAGGGCTAATTTAACAGTGGAAGTGTAATAAAATTCAAACTCAGAGCAAAAAATTAAAATTGGCTGTTACTTTCATTTTTGAGGCCTAGCTCAAAACATCCCTCTGTTAAGAATGCATTTTTTATATTTTTTAAAGCTCATTAAATTACTTTACAAATTGATGAAGGTTTCACACGTCTATCTCTCAGAGAGTTTTTGTTTTATGAGGGGACACAGAAGCAAAATCGTTTTCTGCAGTTTTTGACGAATCGCTTTCAAATTTGGCAGAAATGTGAAAAATCTTGTATGCAATATATATACTAAATAAATATTGTGCTGTATAAAGTAGTTTTTGAGATATTCATAATTCTCACATATTTTTAGCCCATTTTGCAAAAATGGACAAATAAAAAATACACCTGTTAGCAAAAACACTCCTTGCGATTTAAATATTTTTTAATTTTCATTTAAAAATTCTGTGATATGTCTAAACTCAAACTAACAAAATGTTGCATGGATTTTAAAATTCAAATAATAGTGAGTGAAAAAATTCTTTTTGATTGAGCATTCATCAAAAAGTAGGTTTTTTTTTATGTATTCATACATCATAAATAAAATTTTACAAAAACAAATTTGGTGTAATAGCCAAATCCATGCAACACTTTGTTCCTATTATAAATACAACAATGTTTACTGAGTTATAAAACAATTCATCAAAAATTTAATCGCAAGAAACATGTTGCATAAACCCGGAAAGCAAAAAAACGAAACTGAGAAAAATAGGTTTTTATAATATAACTTCTTATATACAGGTTTTTTTTGTTATAGTTTTGTTAGTAGAGTTGTCACCTTCCCTTCTAACACATTGTGGCTGTGTTGGCAATGTATTTTACAAACATTTGCTAAAGAAAACAAACGTTATACTTTTTAGCCTTGAAATTTAGAATGTAAACAACAGTTTCAAGGTTCAATGTGTTTCGTTTAAATGAAAGTGAGGACTTTAAATGTTGTTGTTCAACATCTTAAAATTTCAGAATTTTAAAACTGACACAAAAGATATATGCGCAATGAAATAAAGAATTTTTTAATGCAAAAATCTAAAAAAAAAATCATCTTTTTGGTATTTTTTGATTTTTTTTTTTGACCCCTTTACTCAAACATAAAACATTTGCAGAACCTATTATGCTTCAAAGCATAAAATTTTTTTTATTAAAAACTTACTGTCTATATGAACAGTAGATAATTGGGATATGTACCCAATGGCACCCCATACCATCACTCCAGGTACTGAGTCCTTATGATGATGACAAGTACAAGCTGGCAATATTCATCCCCCTCAGTACCTCTAGACATGGATACATCCATTGTAATGCTGTATGCAGAAGTGGGATTTGTCTGAAAAGACATGTCAGTCCTGTGTCCATGTTTGTTGTTCAATACACCATTGTAGGCATGCCTATCTCTTCTGTAGTAACAAGGAAAACCACAGCAATGGCTACTATGCCGACAATCCATGGTGTTACAGACATCTTTGCACTGTCCATGCAGACACTTGTCCTGAAAATAACTGAAGTTCCTGGGTATGTGACGTAGCTGTATGATCCTGCAAGTCTGTTTGGGTAACTTGTGTGTCCTCTCGGATATTAGTGATAGCTGACCACTGAGATCTTGCACAGCATTCTGTAGGGCTCTCATGGACCCATCAATTCCATATTTTCAAGACAGTCATGGGATCTTGAACAATGCAAGCAGCAATAATGCAGAATGATAAACTGTAGTCCTGATAGGCTACGTTTCTACTGCAATCAAAATCTGACACATGCTGATAGGCTAGGCATTCCTCCTCACATGAGTCATAACAAGATCTTTATACAAGCGACCAACATGCGAATGCGATTTCCATATAAGAAACCTATTTTATATACACACACACAAGATCTCTTCCCTTTTATACAGACTGTCAGTGGCATTACTCTTATCTGCTTTCCAGGCATGCGTTAAAATGCTAATCACTTACATATCCCAGCACATTGTACCTTTCATGAAAATTTGACATTTGTTATGTGCCACCTTCATGGTATCGCAATTTTAATGGCCAGCAGTGTGGTCTGCATGTAACTAGTGAGAGAGTGGCCTATATTAATGAAAATAATGTGTGTAAGGACTTGGTGTTTCAACTGTTGACAAAGTTACAGCCATGATGTTTGAAATGTGATGGTGTTCTGAGTTTGGTATGTTGTTATATCTAGAAATATAATATTTTGCCAAGTGGTTGCTTTTAATTTTTAGTACACATTATGTTAGTATATTTAAAAGACATTAAAAACGTAGGCAATCCACTCCTTCACTCTAGCATTTGCACACAAATTCTTTCTTTTTTGATATATATATATACACATAGGGCGAATAACCCAGTACATGCAGGGAAATAGGAGTAAGAAATTAGTGAGGAAAGTGAAGATGGCCCTTAAGAGAAATAGGATTCATACAAGACACGAAGAGCCCAATAAACACATCAGCGAATATCTGGATACCCTCAAACAAAAACTGGGTGTATACGCCAGAAGACTCCGAAGATACAAAGACTATACCAACAAAAAACAACAGAACATGCAATTCCAAGCAAACCAGAAGGCCTTCTACAGGAAGCTTCGAGAGACCCCAGCGAACAAAGACAAGTACGAAGCCCCAAAGCCAGCAGAAATAGAGACCTTCTGGAAGACACTATGGTCCAATGAAGTACAGCACAAAAGCGCCCCCTGGATTCAGCAAGAAATGGAGGCTACGAGAGGAATAGAGGAGATGGAGTACACGGGCATCACGATAGAGGAACTCCAGCAGGTAATCCAACGTACGCACAACTGGAAAGCACCCGGTATTGACGGCATACACAACTTCTGGTACAAGAAATTTACCAGCGCCCATGGCCCATTAGCCAAGGAACTTACGGCGATAATTGAAGACCCCAGCAAAATGCCTGAATTCCTCTGCAAGGGAATAACTTACCTCCTACCGAAGGACCAGGATACCAGTAACCCAGCGAAATACCGACCCATTACGTGCCTTAACACCCTGTACAAGATACTCACGGGGTGCATCTCTGAAAAAATAAGCCGGCACAGCGAAAGCAACAACTTAATGACGGAAGAACAAAAGGGATGCCAGAAAGGGACTCTGGGATGTAAAGAGCAGCTTACCATCGACTCAGTTATCCTGGAACAAGCAAGAAAACAAAAGCGAAAACTCAACACCGCATACATAGACTACAAGAAGGCTTTCGACTCTGTTCCGCACTCGTGGCTCCTTGAAATACTCAGCATATACAAAGTGCATCCCTCAATCATCCGATTCCTACAGAGCAGCATGAAACAATGGAGAACCCGGTTACAGCTAAACACGCCAGACAGTAAAATAGAAACGGCCGAGATCCCCATCCGCCGCGGAATCTTTCAAGGAGACGCACTAAGCCCCCAGTGGTTCTGCTTGGCGTTAAACCCCTTGTCAAGGATGCTGAACACAAGTAAATACGGATACATGCTGAAGAAAGACAAGAGAAACCTACATAAAGTCTCCCACCTCATGTACGTAGATGACATCAAGCTATACGCGCCAACAATCACCCAACTCCGACAACTCATCAGTATAACAGAGACATTCTCCAAGGACATAGGAATGGAATTCGGCCTCGATAAGTGCAAAATACAGAAGAATAGCAAAGAAGATTTACCAGGCATCGAACTCGAAGACGGGAGACTACTGAAGACCTTGGACGAGGGCGAAACCTACAAATACCTAGGGATAATGCAAAAACGGCAGCAGGAGCACAAGAAAGTCAAAGTCCAGCTCACGCAAGCATTCCAAGAAAGACTTAGAAGCATTGTGAAGACGAAACTGAGCGGGAAAAACACCACGCAAGCCATTAACGCATATGCGGTACCAGTGCTCACCTACTCCTTCGGGATCATCAAATGGTCCAACACTGAATTAGAACAACTCCAGCGGAAAATGAGAACCATCCAGAGAAGAGCCGGACAACTACACCCTGCAACGGCAATTGAACGGCAAACACTACCCCGGGAAGAAGGAGGACGCGGACAAGCGGACCTCAAAGACTTACATGACAAGCAGATCCAGGGCATGAGGCAATACTTCCAGTTGAAGAGTCCCCGATCGCCACTCATCCAAGCCATAATACAAGTAGATGCAAATTACACGCCACTAAACCTGTGTAGAACCGAAGAGCGTGTCCTGGAAACAGCCAA
>QLNU02015360.1:489239-518025 GCA_006491805.2 Dysdera silvatica | reverse complement strand
AAAACGTCCTCAAACTATATGGTGGATGAAATAAGAAAAGAGGTTGGGGTGACGTGGAAGCGAATGACTCAGGATAGACTTGTGTGGAAAGCATTTGGAGAGACCTTCATCCAGCAGTGGATAGATAATGGTTGAATATGATGATATATATATATATATATGGAACAAGCAAGAAAACAAAAGCGAAAACTCAACACCGCATACATAGACTACAAGAAGGTTTTCGACTCTGTTCCGCACTCGTGGCTCCTTGAAATATTCAGCATATACAAAGTGCATCCCTCAATCATCCGATTCCTACAGAGCAGCATGAAACAATGGAGAACCCGGTTACATCTACACACGCGAGACAGTAAAATAGAAACAGCCGAGATCCCCATCCGCCGCGGAATCTTTCAAGGAGACGCACTAAGCCCTCAGTGGTTCTGCTTGACCCCTTGTCAAGGATGCTGAACACAAGTAAATACGGATACATGCTGAAGAAAGACAATAGAAACATACATAAAGTCTCCCACCTCATGTACGTAGATGACATCAAGCTATACGCGCCAACAATCACCCAACTCCGACAACTCATCAGTATAACAGAGACATTCTCCAAGGACATAGGAATGGAATTCGGCCTCGATAAGTGCAAAATACAGAAGAATAGCAAAGAAGATTTACCAGGCATCGAACTCGAAGACGGGAGACTACTGAAGACCTTGGACGAGGGCGAAACCTACAAATACCTAGGGATAATGCAAAAACGGCAGCAGGAGCACAAGAAAGTCAAGGTCCAGCTCACGCAAGCATTCCAAGAAAGACTTAGAAGCATTGTGAAGACGAAACTGAGCGGGAAGAACACCACGCAAGCAATTAACGCATATGCGGTACCAGTGCTCACCTACTCCTTCGGGATCATCAAATGGACCAACACTGAACTAGAACAACTCCAGCGGAAAATGAGAACCATCCAGAGAAGAGCCGGACAACTACACCCTGCAACGGCAATTGAACGGCAAACACTACCCCGGGAAGAAGGAGGACGCGGACAAGCGGACCTCAAAGACTTACATGACAAGCAGATCCAGAGCATGAGGCAATACTTCCAGTTGAAGAGTCCCCGATCGCCACTCATCCAAGCCATAATACAAGCAGATGCAAATTACACGCCACTAAACCTGTGTAGTACCGAAGAGCGTGTCCTGGAAACAGCCAACGAACAGAAACTGAGAACTTGGGCCGGAAAACCATTACATGGCAGGCACTACAATGACCTGCAACAACCACACGTTGACAAAAAGGCATCAAATTCTTGGCTGGCCAAAGGCACTCTCCAGCCAGAGACAGAAGGATTCATGCTAGCCATCCAAGACCAAGTGATCGCAACAAGGAACAATCAGAAATTCATCCAGAGAAAAGACATAGAAAGCGACAAATGCAGACACTGTCATGCGGCATCGGAGACAATCCAACACGTGATGGCAGGATGCAAGATCCTTGCGCAGTCAGACTACAAACATAGACACGATCAAGTAGCGAAAATAGTCCACCAGAAATTGGCAGCGAATGCTGGCTTTCTGACAGAAAAATGCCCGTACTACAAATATGAGCCAGAGACCGTGCATGAGAACGAAACACACAAGCTTTACTGGGATAGAGCAATCATAACAGACAAGACAGTCCCACATAACCGTCCTGACATAACCCTCGTCGATAAATCGAATAAGACCACGTACTTAATCGACATAGCAGTACCCAACACCAATAACATACAGACAACCTACACAACGAAAATCACCAAGTACCAAGATCTCAGACATGAAGTACGAGATATATGGGGTATGGAAAAGATCCTCATCATCCCGTTAGTCATCTCAGCAACAGGGATAGTACCAAAAACGCTTGCGACGAATTTGGAGATACTCAACATTGACCCAAACACCTACATTGAAATACAAAAAGCCACAATCCTAAACACGTGTCACATTGTCAGGAAGTTTCTAGACATGGCACATTAAGAAGTGATGTAAAAAGAGGCTTGGGAACATGGCGCTCTGCCCGTCCCAAAGCCTGTTTCCGCCAAGAATGGGCGAGGAAAACTTTTTATATATATATATATCTAACAATTTAATTACCCTAAGTGATTAAAGATTCATTAAATTATGAAAAAACTTTTTTCCATGTATTCAAATTGATGCATGATTTTGTGATGCGGGTAACAAACGTGTGTCTGGTTTCCCATAACAGCATAATTCCATATGCCCATCCTACAAATATTTTACCAAAGGTTTCTATTAAATTCTTGTGAAACAAAGCAAAAAGGTATTAGTTTTCTGCACTGTTAAGTCATGTTATTTTATTTGAAAGTGGAAGCATGCCTACACTTCAAGAAGAAGGGCCAGTAACTGTACCTGTTGGAAGTTCAACCCCAATTTCCCAAGCTGATCCTTCTTTGCTTCGATCTAGCCAATCAACGTCTACTTCTACATCAGTAAGCCCTTCCTGTGGACCTTTAGTTTCAACAGCTGTTAGTAATCAAGTAACTGTGTCAGTGAGTACTGCTGTAACATATTCATCTGCAAATAATTCCATTGTACAAAATCTGAAAATGAGGAATTCAACAAATGTTGGTGTGGGGTCTCGTGGAAACTTGCCTTCTTCAGCTAATCTTCAAGTAATTTATTTTAATTCATTTTGATGCTATGTCTTTATAATGCATGTAGCTTTTCCAAGACATTTGGTTTTGTTGCAATATGAAAAGAGCTAGTTGTTGGAAATTGGATGGTTATTGTTAAATTTATCTTTACCTTATTATACACTATATTACAGTGAAACTTTAGTCTTAGATTTTTCCTTTGACTGATTAAAAACAGACGCATAATATTGGAAAAGAAGACAAATCACAAATGTGATTCTTCAACTTTAACAGGCATATGTCAAGAGAAAAATTGAAATTAGAATTCAAAGTATTCAATATTTTCGTTCTATTTTACTATCAGGACATGCTTTTAATGGAATAATATATCAACTAAATTAATAACAAGCTAAAATATGCACTAAAAAGCCCAATATATAAGCATTCTAGAGATTTTACAAAAAAGAAAAAGATTGCAGTTAAAAGACAATGCCATGGGTTCATTCAAACCTGTTTTTGTAAAAGGAACACAAGTATTTATGAAGTGTGAAGGTACATTGAATGTGTAAGTAACTATATGCATAAATACCAACTTTATAAAGAATTGTCTTAACATAAAAACTGCCATGAATTAATAAACTAACATTATTTGTGAATACTCATGACAATCTCATTTTTCAGAAGGATTAGGAAAGAACTCTAAAATTTTACCTGTTCACTTTTTGTTCTTACAGTTTGTATAACTCATTTTCAATGATAGATAAATTGTCCAAATGTTTTTCTTCATTCATGAAAGTTCATAAATACTTTTGCACAGATCTCAATACAGTTAGAGCTGAATTGAATATAGGCATTTCTGTGCTTTCATCGCTATCCATTAGTTCAGATATGCATCTGTCATTTATAAAGTCATTGACTATTTGTGCTTCCAGAGTCAAGAAATCTAAATAACGATCAAGGGCTATACCAAAAATAAATTCAAGAGTTTCTACTTTATTACTCATGTCTGAAGTAATTGCCTGTTTGACCATAGAGCAGGGTTTAAGCATCGTTAGTGTTTTTTTCGCATTTTGCGAAAAATTTTAACACCACTTTCGCTAAAAAGCGCAAGCTCTGAACATTAAAACATTTCACAGTTTTATGTCGGTGGCTGCCATCGATCACAAGCATAAATTTTAAGAAAACACCGTACTGTCACAATGGAATATTTTAAGAAATTTGTAGGTGCCTGATGTAAAGAAAGGAGTTTTCATTTTTGCAGTTACTACAGTTTTTAAATCAAAATGAAATGAATGGAGAATTTCCTTCACTGTGCTCAATCAATAACTGAATATGCGGCAAGTATACCTATGCATACTGCAGATTGTGAAAGGGCTTTCTCCCAAATGAACTTGATTAAAACTGACTTGCGAAATCGTTAAACAACGAACCATGCAAGCAAATTGCTAATGATAAATATTGAATGACCTGTTCGAAATAATTTTGATTTTGAAAGTGCCTACCAACTATGGTGTGTAGCAATGCCCAGAAGAATTGTACAATAATATTGTCAATTATATAATTTCATAAAAACTAAAGAGTTTTATTTGTAGCCCGAAATTTTAAATATGTTATTTTGTTCAGTGTTCGCCTAAGGGACAAAATTTTCAAAAATATCGGAAGTATTTAAATTAGAAAAAAAAAGACTAAAGGAATTTTAAAAATGCTAAACTTTTTTTTTATGTTTTCGCTAAAATGCTAAAAGAAAAAAAATTCCAGCTTAAACCCTCCAAAGAGACAGAAAACCCACACTTGTTATAAAACAATGTTCGGTGTAACTTTGGCTTATGCAATACCAGATATTGGCAATAACACCTTTTTCTTCCAAGAAATTAATTTGTATCATGCAAGCATCACAAGAAATTCAAGCAGCAATTTCACAATCATAAACACTTTGAAATTTGATGAATTAGAATTCCACATTTGTGCATAATTTGCATTTACAACCTCCATTCAAAAAGTATTGTGAATGATCTTCGCACACTGGTAAAAGATGATATGCGCAGCAAAGTGCGCACGCAACGCATGCAGCTATACGTGTGTTGTTGTTTAGACAAGCAGTGTTTCGTTCGGACATTTTATTTTCTTATACGTAAGTTGGAAGTGCAGCGTAGTGTAATGACTTTGTAAAAAACAAAAACCTTGATCAACGTGTCAATATGCGATTTTGTTTTAAACTCGTAATGTTAGCTAAAGATTGTCATCAAATGCTTTTAGCGGTGTATGGACAAGATATTGTATCTTTAAAGTGTGTGTACGAATGGTATCGATGGTTTCGTGAAGGCCGTGACAGCGTGGAAGACCTCCAATGCAGTAGAAGACCCGCCACTTAGAGCGATGAGAATCACATTCAAAAATTGAAGGACCTGTTGGTCAAAGACCATCGACAGACAGTGCGAATGTTAGCGGAGGAGATTGGAGTTAGTGTTAGCACAGCGTTTGCAATTTTGACTGAGAAACTGGATAAACGTAAACTTTGCTCACGTCTAGTGCTTCACCATTTGCATGCAGAATAAAAACAAAAACGTTTAGACTTGTGCGGGGAATTCATTGACATTGCAGATAATGACCCCACTTTCCGTAATCGTATTGTTACCCGCGATGAGAGTTGGTGCGTCAGGTACGACCCCGAATCAAAGAGGCAGAGTATGGAGTGGCGGCTCACCGAAGTCGAAAGATGTCCAAAGCGAAAAATCTTTCATAAAGACAATGCTCATTTACTTTTTTGATGCTGCAGGCATAATTCATAGGGAATTTTTTGCCCGAAGGACGCACGTTGAATGGACCTAAGTACGTTGAAATTTTAGATGGCCTTTTGAAACGGTTATGGCGAGTGAAGCCTCAGTATGCAGTAAAGGGCTCGTGGTTCCTACTCCACGATAATGCGCAACCACATATGGCCATCGTTGTATGCCAGTTTCTAGCCAAAAAGGAGATTGCCTCACCTGCTCACCCCCCTACTTTCCTGATCTGATGCCCGCGGATTACTTCCTGCTTCGGTTAGTGAAGAGAGCTTTGACGGGACAAAAATTTTTGACGATTGAGAAGATTCAACAAAACGTGACCGCAGAATTGAAGTATATCCCAAAAGACACCTTCTCGCGTAGTTTCGGTGCCTTGTACACACATTATCAAACGTGCATAACATCGGATGGTGATTACTTTGAAGAACAGTGAACCTTGTTTGCCGATATTTGTGAATACCTTTAGCAAAATGTATGTTTCACCGAACCTTTTGAACAGAGGATGTATTATACGTAGATCAATAATTGTCTGTAAATGATTTGCAATTCTTGTTTCTAATTTCGAATATGGCTTGTAAGGTTATATTGTAAATGAAAGCTGACAATGTGCTTGCCTGATTCCTCAGGACACATTCATCTGATAGACATATCTGTATTAAAGTATCCCATGATAATTAGCTTGCTTCTAATCTGTATAATATGTGAGTTGAGGTCCTGAAAAAAATATGAAAATTTCTATGAAGTTTTTCTGAAGGGGGTCGATAGATGTTACATATATATTATAGATTTGAAGTATTATTTTCATTGTGAAAACATTTCTGTATACTGTAAAATAGATGTGAAAGTAAGCAATTTTTTTTATATAGATTGCAACTCCCCACCCTGGCCTATTAAAATTCAATGTCGGTTATTATTAACAATAGTCCTTGCACCATAAAAATACCATTAACCAACCAGTAATTTATATAAATCGAACACTATGCAGATTAAATTAATCAACATTTTTTGCCGTAGTGATACCAGTGCCGATGTTATGGTGTGATTAGATGGCGAAATGTTCGAAAGAATTGTTTTCTGCGTTCGGTGGGGCCTGAACCCATGACCTTCGATTTTCCAGGCGGAGGTTCTATCTCCTGAGCTACAAACGACAACATCTCATCCCTTAAGAACGTATTTAAAGACTGACTTACCGAAGCCGGCTATTTCGCAAAATAATGTAGTACATGGACTACTTTTTAAATTAAATTGCGAAGAGACCGGTATTAAACTGATCGAAAAGCCCATTGCAACATATGTATTCATATAAATCTAACACAACGTAAATTAAACAAATTTTAATCAACGTTTATTGGCGTAGTGATACCAGCGCCGATGTTATGGCGTGATTAGATGGTGAAACGTTCGAAAGAAATGTTTTCTGTGTTTGGTGGGGCCTGAACCCACGACCAATTTAATACCAGTCTCTTCGCAATTTCGTTTAAAAAGTAGTCCATGTACTATACCATTCTGTGAAATAGCCGGCTTCAGTAAATAATCTTTAAATACGTTCGTAAGGGATTGGATATTGTCGTTTGTAGCTCAGATGGTAGAGCCTCTGCCCGGCAAGTGGAAGGTCGTGGGTTCAGGTCCCACTGAACACAGAAAACATTTCTTTTTTTTCAAATGTTTCGCCATCTAATCATGCCATAACATTGCCGCTGTGTCACTACACCAAAAATGTTGATTAAAAATTGTTCAATTTAATCTGCATAGTATTTGATATAAATACGTATGCTGCAACGGGCTTTTCGATCAATTTAATACCGGTCTCTTTGCAATTTGGTTTAAAAAGTAGTCCATGTACTACACCATTCTGCGAAATAACCGGCTTCAGTAAATAAGTCTTTAAATACGTTCGTGAGGGATGAGATGTTGTCATTTGTAGCGGCAAGTGGAAGATTGTGAGTTCAGGCCCCACCGAGCCCATCTAATCATGCCATAACATAGGCACTAGTATCTCTATGCCAAAAAACGTTGATTAAAATTGTTGTTTGATTCAACCAGTTCTTAACAATATAATTTAAAGCAGTACTGGTTGAACTTTTCGAATACAGAATAACCATATACATGCCCTGCGGTGGCGCAGTGTGGTAACGCGTTCTCCTATTGCGCGGCTAATCCGGGTTCGACTCCCAGCAGTGCAAAGAACGCTTACTCAGAGATCTCATAAAGATCGCACTGCTCACTGTAGTCCGGGGTTTGGTTCCCTAGGCCTTAAGAGGTTCGGATTCCTCGGAAAACAGTAGGTCCCGGCGCAGCATGACCACTGTAGTCTTTGAGCCGTAAAACCACAAACAGACAGAATAACCATATTCAAAGCTGGATTTAGTTTGAAAGCCACATAGTGATTTGAAAAACCTTAGTTAAAAATTCCCATGCATCTGAAATTATCCGGAAACTTAAAATCATTCCTAAAAGTCAGGAAAAAAAAATCTTTTAGTCAGACCTGGAAAAGTTGGGGGAAAAACTTTCTTAACTTCTATTTTGAATAGCTAAATTTCCTGCAAACATGCTGTTTTCCTCACAACCATATTTCAGTTGAAAATTTTGCTTCTGGTTGGTCACGGATCTTTTTTTTCCCCCCTTCAATGTGAGTGAGAATTCTGTTGGTGTATCTTTGTAACAAACACTTATACATTTTTATTACAGCAAATGCCAGACTTTTAAATTTGCTGATTTTCATTTATTTGCAATGTGTACAGTTTAAATAATCAACTAATTATTAAATTTAATTAGCAAAATATTAAAATAAAATTAACTAATTATTAAAGTGCTTTAGTTCACATCCCATAAAGGTTTTATAAAAGTTATTTGCAAACAGAAATTGACCCATAGGAGATAGCTAGGGCATCAGTGATTCCAAGAATCAAAAATGTATCACCGCCATTTAATATCAAAATTGAAGCTGATTTTACAAACATTTATTTCTAGCGTATTTCTGTGTTTGAACCTTATCCTATGAGGGATGCTGTTCAGCATTTTTGCGAGAAACACTTGGACAAAATTAAAGCTTATATGGTGAAAGTATTTGTAAAATTGCCATTGCCTGTACGGTGCACAATTGAAGGTAAGTAGCATAAAAGTGTATTGCTTGTAAACTTTAACTGATCTGTGATGTAATTTTTTTAAAATGATTTTGTTGTCAAAGGAAGGAACTTCCTCGTTTTGACAAACATAAGTACAAGGAAAGTTTCATGTTCTACTCTGTAGCTTAGTGGCCAAAGCATCAGGATGTAAACTCAAAGGTCATTAGTTTGAATCCAACCTGAGTATATTGGTAATTCTTTTCTCTTTAGACTCTTGATGGTCAAAATGGACTCTAGTCTAAATAAATGTAGAATGTAAGGAATTAATTTTGCCTTTTTCATCGCCTAAAAAATTCATTTTATGTCTCCGTACTTATTTAAAAAGGTTCTGAAAATGCAGATTATGAGGGGAAAGTGTTGCTTTATTCAGAAATTTTCAATTAAATTCAACAAAGGTTTTTAATCAATTTTTATAATCACCAAAAACCAGCAATTCTGGAACAATTATCACTTTTACGTGACTACAATATTTCCACTGATTTTAATCATATACCATACAGTAAAATACAGTCTTCAAACATTTGTGTTACACAAATACATGAATAACATTTTTTGTACATTAAATTTGCATGTGCCATAAATTTAAGGTTTTTTTTTAAATGAACATCATGTAAACCATGATATATGCTTATCCTAAACATGCCTTAACTATTATAAATTGTGCCACAAAAAGCAAAATAAGATCTATAGAGTTTAAATTACTCATTCTTAACTGCATGTGTAATGTAGGCTACAGTATTTATTACACTTATACGAAATTTATTGCACTTATTCTCTTCTATTGTCTTTTTCTTTTTTTAAAAAAAAGCACAGCTATTATTACAGCTTTATGAAAATAAAGTATATAATAATAGTATGATAATAACCAAACAAGCCTTGGATGTAGATACAATTAATAGGCGGAGAATGACTTTGAGGAAATGAAAAGGGTCATTTTGAAATGAAGTATTTCTGGCCATGATGTCCATGAGCAATTTACAAAAAAAGGTGTCCCGGTGGCTCTGTGTACTGACCATTTGGCAGTTGTGCTAACCCTGTGAAGCATAATATCTCACGTATGAAAAACAATTTATCATCTAATACATTTTCCTTATTAAAAAGGGATATTTATAACCAAAACACATTGGTGTTCCAATTTCAAAAATATTAAAATTGTTTAGCTTAAAAAAACTTAATATGTTTAATGATAAATAAAATAAAAATATCAGAGTTTTAACTTTCGGTTTGTCTTTAATTCCACCAACAAGATCGGTTCCACACAGCTGAAGGGTACCATCCCTTATACTAATAATTGCAGCGCTTACAAGATAAAATGCGAAGACTATGAAAATTTTTACATTGGGCAGATGAAAAGAGCACTTCATTTTAAGATCAAGGAGCACAAGTACTATGTTCCTCTTTAAGAATTCCAAAAATCATCCATAGCAAAACGTTGTTGGAACGAGAGCCACCACGTTGCCTTCTCCTACACCAAGCTATTAGAACAAGTTTGCAGTCCATCTGACTTGAATTTCTTGAAGCGGTGCACATCTATCAAATGGCAAAATATGCTGTGAATGATCCGGGTGAAAATGCATTTCTCCCAGATGAATACAAGAAATCGTTCCCACAAATTAATGTGTAATTTTTTTCATTTATTTCGTCTTATATATATTTCTACCCCCATTGCTACAGTAAGAGACAGTTCCAGGAACTTCACTTATTTTTCGATTATAATAATCTGAGATGTCAGCCATTGACTTCAAGTAATCCAATTCTTAATTTCATTTTCTGTGCTGCCCAAGTTGCATGTCATCATTTGACCAGCAGTGTTAACCAATGCCTAGTCATTACTATTCTGATGAAAATAACCACGCATATTGAAACAGTTGTCTCTGTTTTAAAATTAAACTGCAATAATTTGTATTCTTATTTTATTAGTTTCAAGACTGTGTATCACTATTCTACTTAATGCTTAATGATCAGTGGGTAAGGCACAATCAATCTCATAAAATAATTATAAAAAATATTAATTTATTTTCAGAAAAATAAGTTTAGTCACTATATTTGCTACCATATTTTAATTTTAAAAATATAGCATGATAATATATCGCAGATATAAGTGAATTTGTTATTTGCAGAAATATCTTTTAGTAAACTTAAGTATGTAAATATTACTAAATTTCAATTCAATTAAATATAATCTTTTGGCAACATACAACTAGAGTAAAAGAATGATCTTGTGATAATTAAAATTGGGCTGTAACCATGCAGGGGTGTTAATCCCCCTGGAAAATAGCTCCCTCAAAATGAATTGTAGTTAATAATTTCAACACCCACATTTGAGCTCAAACTCGAGCTTTCTAGGTATATGAAAAAAATAGACATTGTTCCCAGCCTAGAGTCGAACTAGGGTCCCTCTGTTGAGCCTGGAATTCCTTAGCTGCTAGGCCACCAAGGACAGGAATGACGCTTCCTTTCTCTGTATATAAGGTTGTAAGATATCACACTTCTCCAGGCTAACACAGTTGCCAAATAATGGTCACCACTCTACTACTATATATATATATAGTCTTTCCGTTACCACACATACACATAGAACGGTGAAAGAAATACAGAGGAAGCAGCCTTACTCTCACCACGTTGGCCAGACGGGTTGTCAAGCTGGATCTACAGTTTTACGAAGATTCCAAACTTCGGTCACCACAGCTGAGAAGTCCTATTCCAAGGCAGGATTTGTTGTATCACACCCCTACGGAGTGACTGCCACTGGGGCTTCTTTGCAGCAACACTCTGTTGAGTGACAGTATTCTTGACAGAAGACAGCCTTAAGGTATATATATACACACACACAACTATAATAAATTCCCCACAAAAAATCACCAAAACTTGCTTTGGTGCTTTGTGTGTTGACCATTATTTGACAATTGTGTTATCCCTAAGAAGGGTAATAATATCTTACAACCTTATATACTGAGAAAGGGAGAGTAATTCCTATCCTCTGTGGCCTAGCAGTTAAGGTATTCTGGATTCAACAGAGGGACCCTAGTTTGACTCTAGGCCGGGGACAATAGCTCTTTCTTCTATTCCTAAAAAGCTATAGTTTGAGCTCAAAGGTGAGTGTTGAAATTATTAACTATGACAAATTCCCCACGAAAAATCACACAAACTCACCCCGGTGGCTTTGTGTGTTGACCATTATTTGATAATTGTGTTAACCCTGAGATGGATAATGTCGTACAAAATAAATTATTGTAAAATTTTCCTTTAAATTTATGTTTAGTTTAAAATTGTACATGATCATGAAAGCTATTCTTTGACATTAAAAATATACTCAAAATAAATTTCTACATTAGATCTTGCATGTGTCATGTTTTTTTTTTATCGAGATTTGATAAGGATAAGGGGAATTATAAATTTTATGTATATAGGATACCTCTTCAGTTTCAGTGCAAAATTTATATGTTAAATATATTAGTCTACTTAGATATTTAGTATTATTAAATATATTAACAAAATACATTACAAAACATTAATGAATTTTAAGCTCCCCATAGCTTTCTGAGCCCCTGTAGCAGGCATCTAGCTACTGAATTGAAATCAGAACTGAACTGAGACTAATAAGTTTTTAAAAAGATACAATACATATTCTCCCACTGAGGCTGGCTTCAGCAATAAGTAAATCTATGCAGTAGCCATGGGCTGCTGACTAAAAGTGGCAGCATTTAGATTTTATTTACAACTAACCTCTGGCTTTATAGGGGTCATAGATAGTTGAACTCCCCCCCACCTCCTATCAGTTTGTTATCGTATCCACCAAAACCGGCCATCATTATTTACTTCCAACAGTGGCTACACAATTGAACTGATAAGACCATTCTAAAAAGCAACATCTCATTATTTATTTCAAGTAGTGTTCATCTGTGAAACTTCCTTTATAGTACCCTCAAATAAGAACAGTGGTTTCCTAACTAATTATACTTGTACTAGCTACTTAATGTATAAACTTACAGATTCTATAGTCAGACTAAATATAAGTGATCATGAATTGGTTCTGGATGGTTTTATTGATATTTTAAATGCCTTTAAATTTTTTATTTATTATTTTATTGTTTTAAATGATTTTATTATTTTATTACTTGTTTTAAATGATTTTATTATTTTATTACTTGTTTTAAATGATTTTATTTATTATTTTATTATTTGTTTTAAATGATTTTAAATTGTCAAAATCTAAGGTTGAATGACAAACCTCTTTCGTTATTAGAAAAAATCAACATTAAAGTAAAAACATGCATGGTCTTAAAACATTAGTCATTCACCATTGATGCTGAAAACATCGAAAGTAAAACATCAATGTTTTGGGAACATAAACCGTCAATGCTCTTCCCTAATTAGATGGCACTTCATGTTATTCACTCTCTCCCAACGTAAGTTGTACAATAGCTGCACTTACAGAAACATGATCAAACATTGAAGTGCATTGTGTGATCAGGTTTCTGCACCTATAGAGCACATCACCAAAATTATTGAAATATATGATACTAATATTATGTCAAGGGAGAAGACATTGTTTTGGTGCATTGTGTTTGATAATGGCACGGCAAACGTGCAAGATCAGCAGCGATTTGAGCTGCCAAATATTTCCACCACAGAGGACAATTTATATCGAATTGAAGATCTAATTCAGGAAGATTAGCACATTCAGTTTTGTGATATTGCTAATGTATCAAATGTCTCAGTGAAACTGTTCGTAAAATTGTTCATGAGCAACTGTCGGTACAGAATAACATGTTCGTACTGGATATTGAGATATGGTTTTAAGCACTTGACGTTAACTTCTGTACTAGCAAAGACCTTTGGGACAAATGTTTAGACAAGTATAAAGATTATGTATCAAAATACTATGTACAAAGGCCTTTTTATTGTTTATAAATATATGTATATACCATTTATATAAATTCACGCAATTAGAGCTTTTGTTGCCTTATTAAATCACCCTCCTAATTTTATTTTTTGTTTAGAACGTAAAGCAAGGAAGCATGCTAAAATATATTTCGCATGTCAAGGGAAAGGTGAACATTGTCTTTATAATAAAGCATTATTTATTATGAAGACACGTAATCCCAGAATATGGATTCATCTTATGTTTTTAGCATTACAGGTGGGTGTATTATTTGCTTAGAAAACTAAAGTTTATGCATTTAAAAAAAAAATTGCCATATAAATGCAGTGGTTTTTTTTTTCCACAAGAATCTTTGAAAAGGTTATGGAATGTTTTTATTAAATTTGAAAGAATTTTGTAATATGAGGTGCTTGACATATTATAACTTCTGTCTACTCACGAGGGGAAACCCCCAATATGCCTGACGGGGATTGAAACTAAAGTAGGCGCGTTCGAAAGGTCTCAAAAAGTTATTAGACCCGTGTCTAAGCTTTTTTCAGAATAGTCCTATATTCCGAGATATGCCCCCCTCCCCCAAAATCAAAAACGGCCCCTGGCTGCGACCTTGATATCTCATGATTCCATGGATGGATTTTAATGATCTGCGGATTTTAAAACAGGTTATCGAAAATTACTTGATACGTGTTTCAGCAATTTTCCAGTCAACCTTAAAATTTTGAAATATTAACCTTCAAATCTTTCGACAAAACGGAAAAATAATCAACCCCTGTTTGGTGGTTTTTCTTGAACGATTTCATTTGCATTACTTTCAAAAATTGAACACAATGATTTTACAATGCGTTCAAAATAGTGAAGAACATTGAAGGGATTAATATCGATATTCATAATTTCAAATTACTGAAAATGACAAAAATTTTAAATGCATGTCCTTTCAAAGCCCTATTAGCTATCAAATAATAAAATCATCAAATCAATAAAAAATCATAATTGGTTTAAATCTAATTTGATTTTTGAAATTGATGAACGCATGATTAATTTCTTTCATATTTTAAAATTAATATTAATAATATTTAGGAAGGTGACCCCTTAAAATACTCGCAGTACGATTGACGATTGACAGAAATCTAAATCAAACAAAATCAGTTTTATTTCTATACATAATATAATAATTGCTCAAATATGTCTCAACTCGTTTTGCTATATTTATTTTAAACATGAATCAAATTATTTTTGATAACTTGTCTTAAAAGCCGCGGATAATTAAAATCCATCCAAGGGCTCATGCGATATCATGGTCTGTAATATGGCTGTTTCCGGATTTTGGTGGGCCATTCTGGCTTGGACATGGGTCTAATAACTTTCCAAGACCTTTCGAACGTGCCTACTTTGGTTCCAATCCCCGTCGGGCACGTTTGTGGGGGTTCCCTCATTAGTTATAAGTTAAATGAGCATTGAGTACAAATTCTTTAATTCATGTGGAAGTACTAAAATATTTGTCCTTTAGCAAGAAAAAAAAGAACATTCAAAGGATTTCAAAAATATTGTTATTTATTCCATTATTGCTATATTTGGAATACCTTCAACATACCACTGTGTTAAGATACCATGTATCTTTACCATAGTTAGTTAATTATTGTAAGTGATGGCTGCCTCACAAACTAAAACCTAGAGTAATGGTCCTGTGCTGCTTTACAACCTGGCCTAAATTGAATTGTGAACTTAATTTTCTGAAGATGTAATGATGATCGATACCTACTCCTCTGAGCAAATGGAGAATTGGGTATTGAATATTATCAGATACCATTTGATTGCTATTGATAAAGGATTGTAACTTGTAGAGGCGAATATATGATTTTACTGCCTGTAGGCTGACATATTTTGCCGCTTAATCTTACCAAACGTAACTAGAGGCATGGCAGTGATTTTAAAGCTTTTGTCAAGTTCTTAGTTTCACGCTCCTCTCTGTTATTTTAAATTCGTCTTTTCATGTAGTCACAAATTTGTCACCTTTTGAACCTCTCTCAAGGCTGTGTCCATGGCAACTGTCCCTTTGCCGACTTTTCATCGAAAATTTGCCATCAGAGGCATTAGCCTACTTAGCTTATTGGTATATCTGTCACTGGTAATTGGTAAACATCGTAAGGTACCAAGAATAGTATTCAGACTATGCCAGTCTTTAGATAGTGATTTGTGAAACTATCAATGTCATTAAAGGTGCTCTGCCTGTCGCATCATCTTCCTGTTCACCTCTTTATCTGAATCAGTCACAGTTTTTGTGGCAGGTATATGTAACCTTCTGGACCTACTGCAACATTCTAATTCAGATGTCATCTAAGTAGTATATATGGCCATCCTACCTAAAACCCACAGTGTGGTCCCTCATGAATGTGTTGATTATAATCTGTAAGCGTATCCTTCAGGCATTTTTATCAGCTAATAAATCCAATGCAATAGCATAAGTTTTCAGACTTACCCTAACAAACATAGGCTAAGATATACCTGTAAGTTGAACTTATCTCCTCCTCTCTCTCTCGTGGTGTATATCTTTCATATGCAGGAATATTGTAATCGATTTCCCTATTTATAGCTCTCAGTGGCTCAAACTAATCAGCAGAATGGCACCAAAATTAGTAAATGTACTATTGAAGGGATGGGGGAAAAGTATTCTGGCAAAAACAAATTTAATTCCTGAATTTTTTCTGATAGGGGAAAATACATTGTCAGTCCAAAACACACGCAAGAAATATAAAATACAAAAAAATTGTTACTAAGAGAAATCTAGAATTCTAATTTTTAACTTTGCTTGCTGAAAAACTGAAAGAACTTGAAATGAATTGCTATAAAACTTTTAATTTATAATAAAAAGAAAATACATCCTAAAAAATGAAAGAACTTTTCATAAACCACTTAGCAGCAACTGAGAGTTATAAATATCACACAAGTGTATTGTTATACTTACTGTAAGCCAATACATTCCACTCTGCTAAATCGTGCTTTAATTGTTAAAATATTCTATGTTAACAGATGCAGCCTGTTAATGTGAATTTGGGCATAAAAAACAGTAAATTTTCTTTATCATTACCTAGAATTAGAAAAATGATTATAAAGCTTAAGTAGATTAGATCCTTTCTAATTAGGACTGAAAGGGAGAGGAAGACCATCCCATCTCAAGTAAAGGAATAAATTACTACTGCTATCGTTAATCCATCCATGGGTGATACAACACAAACAAGATATAATGAGACAATCATGCATTCTACATTCCACTGAGAAAAAAAAAATTCAAAAAACAGCACACTTTCATTTTTACAAAGTCATACATCAACAGCAGCTAAGAGATCCTGGAAAAAATTACTTTTGCTCTAATGTGTTTTGCCAGAATGGAAGTCGACAATGTTCAGGCTATGGGATGTTTTTTGAGGAGATAAAGCCCATTTTCATCTTGATGTAACAATCAATGCTCCAAACTGCTGAATATGAGCTCCAGAAGCACCAAACCTTATTCACCAACTTCCCCATCACTTGCTGAAAACTACTATATGGTGAGGTTTCACACCAAATTTCATCCTTAGGGCACACTTTTTTTAAGAATTACAGGCAGAAGGTCCAGTAACCTGTTACAGTATAAAGATACCTTCACATGCTATGTAGCTTTTACCTTAACCTGGTCAACCACTAAGGTATAGGAACGATACTCCTTTTCTCTGTCTATAAGGTTTTGTAAGATATTATCCTTCTCAGAGTTAGCATAATTGCCAATTGGTCACCACACAAAGTCACTGGGACGTGTTTTTTGTAATTTTTGTGGGGGAATTTTATAGATAATTAATCCTGAGAAAGGTAATAATACCTTACATACAGAGAAAAGAAGCATCGTTCCTGTGCCTTAGTGGCCAAGCAGGTTAAGACACACTGGGTTGAGACTCCGGGCCAAGGCAGTGTCTCTCTTTCTCCTATGTACAAAAAGCTCCAATTTGAGCTTAAGTGCAACCGTCAGAAATTATCTATGATTTCCAATGATAGCGCATATGTCAATTTTTGATTATGGCATTTACCACAATGTGGCATTTCTGTCCATTTTTTTTTTTTCCACAATTTTTCTTGAGTGTGGGATTTACACCGATGCAACATTTCTTCTGGAAATTATGGTGACTAAAATACTTCTTCAAAATAAAGCATATTTTTATATTCAGTAGTCACTATTTAACTGCTGTCTTACCTTAGTATTTTTTGTTTTTTAAAGCAATCATAATAATGTTCAATTATATAAGATATTATTACCCTTCCCAGGGCTAGCACAATTGCCAAATAATGGTCAACACACAAAGCCTCTGGATGGAATTTTTGTGTTTTTTTTCGTGGGGAATTTCATTATCATAAATAATTTTGATATCCTAGTTTAAGCTCAATCTAGAGCCTTTCCTTTTAGTATAGGAGAAAAAGAGACATAGTCTCCACCTTAGATTCGAACTAGGTTCTCTCCGTTGAGCCTGGAGTGTGTTAACCACTAGGCCAATGACGACAACAACAATGCTACCTTTCTTCGTATATAAGGTTGTAATACTCAGAGATCTCATAAAAAGATCGCACTGCTCACTGTAGCCCGGGGTTTGGTTCCTCGGAAAACAGTAGGTCCCGGCGCAGCATGACCATTGTAGTCTTTGAGCCGTAAAACCACAAACATAACATAATATAAGGTTGTAAGATATTGCCTTCCGTAGGTCTAACACAATTGCATTGGAGAAAAGCCTTTTCTCCAAAATTACACAAGCTCTAGTTTGAGCTGTAATTAATACGTGGGTGGCAAAAATTATAGTATAATAAATTTCCCCCACGAAAACTCACAAAATTCTCGCCCCGGAGGCTTTCTTGTGTTGACCATATTTGGCAATTGTGTTATCCCTGCGGAGGGTAATAATACCTTAACATCTTTACATACGGAGAAAGAGAGCGTTGTTTCCTGTCCTCATTCGTCTAGCGGTCCAAGACACTCCGGGCTAAACGGAGGGACCCTGGTTCGAATCCAGGATGGGGAAAGCGTCTCTTTTTCTCCAAAATTACATAAGCTCTAGTTTGAGCTGTAATTAATACGTGGGTGGCAAAAATTATAGTATAATCTTCATTATTCTTAGAAATAACAACTTTTCCTTAATTTGCCACCAGGGGCGCTGCTGTTCATCTCATCTGATAGTGCATGGTCATTTTACTATACCAATACCTAACTTTGGTTGCAATATCTGTCTTGGTTCAAAAGTTATTGGCCACGTTTGAACTTCCCTATGAACCCTGTATACATCCCACAGCCTTCCATTGTCAAGAAAAGTGGCTCTTCGAAGCAACCCAGATAGCTGTCACTCCATAGGAGAATAACACAACGAGTCCCACCTTAGTTTATGACTTCAGCTGTGGTGACCGAAGTTCAGAATCTTCATTAAACTGTAGATCCAGCTTGACAACCCGTCTGGCCAACGTGGTGAGCTTAAGGCCGCTTCCTCTGTATTTCTTTCACCATACTACATGTATGTGTGATAAGAAAGACCTCCATCCTACAATGGATTGATAATAGTTGTTTATGATGATGATACATATAAATTCAATTGCAATTAATTCGGCAATGCCTCAAATGTAGGGGCACAAAATTATAGTTTTCTTTCAGCAGCTATTGAGATGTAGACCTATATTCAAAACTGCATCGTTTTGGCTCTTATATGGGGACCCAGTCTTAAAATCTCCACTTAAATGTTATGTCAGTTATTGGTAAGTTAAGGTAGTATGTCAATCCAGACTTTTTGAAATACCTTTTCATATTTCATCACATTTGTTATAAAAATAAGACTAAAAATGGAGTTTTAAGGAATTGTGCTAAATAATTGAAAATCTGGAAACATTTAAATATGTAGATAAATCCCTTATGCAAATGAGATGCACATTAGTTTATAGTAGACATAATTCTGAACATGATGATACTTTTGGTTTGAAATTTGACCATAAGAGCGTGAATAATGCGTGGTGTTTGGGTACTTTTATAACCTGCTGTATCCACACATTGAATAACAGAACATTCTGGCATTTAAATAAAAGAATACATATTTAAGAACTCATAAATTTTTATTTCAGGCTAGAGCTTCTGTCGCTTTAAGCACAAGGGAAGCATCAGTTAGCAGTCTAAAAAATTGCTGGGATACATTAAAGGCAGATAATAAGTCATTTCTCACCCTTGTGACATCAGCTTTTCCATCTGCAAAGGTTTGTTTTTCTCACTTTTAAATAAATATTGTTAGTTATTTAAATATTTTGGCCCCTATAATTTTCTAATTTGAAAATAATTTGTTATAAAGTTTTATTATGCTTTCTTTTAATTTCGCTCATAATTAAGGAATTTAGATTAGCTATGCAATGCTCTTTGTAATTCTAAGAATTTCACTTTAAACATATCTAATACTTAACTGGCTACTACAATTAAGTGTTGCTATTAGGCTTAATATTTTGAACTAGCATAATACCTGTTAAAGTGTTTAAAATATTTATAGCTTAAATGGGTCACAGGATGTCTCCATATGTGTGTTTCTGTGTGCATTTATTTTATGAAATTGTAAGGACCCTTTTTTTTTTGTCAGTAAAAGGGTGTCCAGCCATTTAGAAAATGTGCTTAAATTTTTTGTGCCTCGGAAAAGTCAAGAAATATTCTTGAAATTCATGTTTAATATATAATTTTATGGTCCTTGTATAGAAATTTTTCTCCTTTTTTCTTTGTTGACCACACTGTAAAATATCCATTATTGATTAAAAAAAAAGCAGTAAAAAAACAGTATTTTTCAAACCGAATTAAATGAAAATGTGTTAAATGATACATCACAACTAAAATCTGAATTTTGGTATATTCTGTTATATAAATATGTACAATTGAAATGCTAACCATTGTAGATTTTCAGCTCCCATTAAGCCATTATTGACACTTATTCTAAAATTATGAAAACGTTCAAAATTATAGAGTTTGACATATTTTCATGTTTTAGTTTCTTGAACTCAGTGGCAATCTATAATAAACATAACATAAACAATCATTACTAACTTGCTTATTCTGAGAGGGGAGAGATTCAGAAGGACTGAAAAGGAGAACTTTTATTTATAGGATGGATGACTACTGACCCCACCCCTAAGAATAGGAATTGTCAAAGAAAAGTCGGGAAATTCAAGCTACCCGAAACACTACAATTTTCGGACATGTGTAATCCATTCATATAATCTGGTCAGCAGTACATGACAGTGTTTCCAGTTCCCCCACCCAACCATATTTAACGATTTACAAGAGAAAACTACCAAAACTAACTGAAGTCTGCTAAATTTAGCGATTTTTCACCTTTTGAAAATATTACCACAGCTCACCGATTGCTTTTATTAATAATTTTAGAAACAATGCGGATAAGAAAGCAGATTTTTTTTTTTTTTTCTTGCAAATTAATTCAACTGTGTTTTCAAATGTTTTACCCATACCTCCAATAAATTTAATCTACAGAACTTGATGTTGGTTGGAATTCCCCAGCCAAAAAGTAATAATTCGTGCCCATGGCTCACAATAATCCTGAAAATAGACTGTTGGACTTGCTGTACATCCTTAATAATTAAAATAGTTAATCACATCATTACTGAAATTGCAGTCATTCCTAAAAATCATGATCTTGTTTACCTGAAACACCTAATCAGAAGACTGATTTTTCAGAATTTTAATATGTTATAAATTGTTATTTATGTAAGTTGTGTATTTTCGAAATGTCATTAATGCATTAAGTATTTTACAATGAAAACGAGCATAAATACTATGAAATGAAGTAAACACAAATGAACATTTCTGAGTAAAACATAGATAATGAAAAACATTTCCCCCTTTAAGCCAATCAACTTTTGTTTAAAACATTTTTTGTAAAATACTCATTTTTTAGGCATTTTACATTATCAAGTTAAATGGTCCACACTGTATATATAGGATTGCTAAAACACAGATGATGTAGGCAATTTCAACATTGTATTAAACTAAAATTCTCTATTGAACACATATACACCCACTTAATTTATTTCTGTGTAAAAACTCACAAAGTTTTTGTATATGTGATCAAAGATGCTAGAGACCCATGGTGGCATGTCTCCCTGACATATGATTAATCTGGGTTCGACACTTTCCAGTGCACAAAAACACTTACCAACTAACTGCTCTCTGTAGGACAGGACAGAATAATGAGGAGGGGGAAAAAATAATTTTGGAGATAAATCATCGCTTAAATTATTATATATACCTGCAAGCACCACTGTGTTAATGTAGTGGTGCTTGCAGGTATATATGCACATACATGTGCAGGTAAAAATACACATCACAAGATTGAATTAATTCAACTTTGCGATGTATATTTTACCAGGCAGTGGAAATATTTCACCAAGACTCTCACAATATTTTATACTCCATTGTAATGTTATCCATTTTAATGTTAATTATCAGCTCCAACGTTCAGTGACGTGATTAAATATGCTTGGTATAAGAGCACATACCTTGTTCTAAAACTAAATACATTTTGCTATAAAAATTCATGTTACACATTAAATTGTGAAAATCCCTCGTTTATTAGTTGCAGTCATTGTTCAAACCCAATTTGTTTTTGTTTGTTTGTTTTTGCATTTTCTTGTCCATTTTCATACACATTTTTAACTTTTAATAAAGCCAAGTACATGTAATATTTTTTAAAGCGAAATGAACGCTTTTTATGCAGCTAAAACCAGACATCTATCCATTAATAATACAGTTCTAAATATTTATGCAAATACATGCATAAATACTTACCAAATCAAATTCAATAATATTTTATCATGAACAAAGGATTGTTTATTAACTCACTTTTGGCGACAAATATCTTCAAAAATTTATCTCGGTTTCTGCTGTTAATGAGACACGCAGCAACCCAAATTTGGTGAAAATATCCTTTTCTCTCCAAATTTGATGGGGCTATAACTTCCCCTGGTGGGGATTTAGGTAAATTTTGTCTTTTTATTTCTTATTAAAACATACTTTATTGCAAAACTAAAATGAAGCCCATTTTCAATTCTCACTTCGTGTACTCTCCTTGTGAGATATCAACTTCAATAAGTCCTTCCAGTGCAGAAAAGCGATTTTTTAATTCCAACTTGAATGCCTCAGTATTTTCTTTTAATTTCTTTAAATCCACCCTCTTACATACTTGTTTCCTAATGAGCTTCTGCCTTTCTAGTTTAGTATTTAAGTGCATTTTACATCTCACCATTTGATGATCACTTCCAGTATTAAATCTGTTCAGTATGCTGCCATGTTCAATAACACAGGTCTGCGAAATAACACTTTTTAATTTTTTTCTGCGCTGTTTTAGGTATTTCTAATGTTTTTTGGTACACTTTCAGAAATGCCGATCTTTTCCCTCTATCATGTAAGGTTTTTCCATAAAGTGAGGATGAAGGGTCAGCGAAATCACACAGAATATCTAGCACAGTTCAAGAACTTTGTTTACAAAAAACTTAAAAATAATATGTATTTTATATTTTATTAATTTGTTATGTTTGTCATAGCCACCACGAAGTTAAAAATCATTATAATGTCTCTTTTCCTTCCCCTCGAAGCTCTGTTTAGAACCCTTTCTCCTGTGCGCTGCTTGCGCCTCCTCCCTAGTTAGCATCCAGCAGTAATCTGCTATTATGTTGATATTCCACAGGCCCTGACAGCTCTGTTGCATTTCCTTTATGTCCTGATGGAATCTCCCTGCTCTTCACTTACAACGCCTAGATTTTTTGGGAAATAACTGAGATGGGAGTTAAAAATGTAGATCTTCAAACTTATTGGGTAGTCTAAGATTTTGAAGTTCTCCAGCATGTTTCCTACGACGTTCTTGAAGTCAGGGTCTTTCTGCTTGCCAAGAAACTTCTTTACAACTTCTTTAAAGGATTTTCAAGCTGACCTCTCAATGTTTTCCATTTTGGTTTTAAAGATTTTTCTGTCATGAGTTTTCGAATGCTAGGACCAACAAAAACCCCTTCTTTCAGCTTTGCTTCTGACATCTCCGGAAATTTACTTGCTAGGTACTTGAAAGTACTGTCTTGACAGGGCTTCCACAAACTTCATGATGCCAAGTTTAATGTGAAGCAGAGGCAGGGGTATCGTTTTTGGATCCACCAAATGCCCAAAAAATGCACATTCTTTTTCGCCCTACATTTAGTGCCATGGCCACACCTTCTGAAACCAGTGCTTGGCTTTAGCATGACTGTGCTATTCACAGAGGAAACAGAGGTACTTGTATAGGCCACCCTTTTGACCAAGGATCATAGCACTTTCAGATTGCCACAGATGGTCCATTCATATTCTTTGTAATTAAGCTTGGTCAGGATCAAGTCTAAATTCTCATACCTCTCTTTCAAATGAACTGAATGGCCAACTGGCATAGAGACATATTTATTGCTGTTTTAAAGGAGGACAGCTTTCTAACCTCTTTGTGGCGAATCAATGAAGGGTCTCAAATCTTTTGCTTTTTCGATCCATTATGGATCAGAATTCTCCAAGATACTTGGAGTTTATTACGTTGAGTTATTTTTTTAAACCTTCTTTGATTTTAGTATCATTTACGTTTTTTATAACATCTTTCTACTGTCTGTTTGTTTATTGTTGATAAGGTAAAATATCTCTTTTCTAAGTGAAGGTATTATTTTAACACAGTTTTATAGTAGCACGCATAGTAAATAGGCAACCGGACAAATTCTCGATTTGTCAACCATACATGATAGAATTTTTTTAATATTTTTTTCTGAAATCAGCATCCTAAAATACATAAATACCTTTCACATTTAAGTAAAAAATTTCATCGCAATCCTGTGTAATTGATTTCTTCTTTACCAGGATATAGTCAATTTTGCTGGTTCCCCCATTGGGGTGTTTTCATGTCCATTTCCTTTATGGTTTCTCCTTAAAAAAATGAATTTGTGATGCTAAGATTTTCTGCTTCTGAAAATTCAAATATACATACATACGCATGTGCACACACACAGTACAACCTTGATAAGACATAACTCAAGGGACAAAAAAAATTGAGACTGAAAATATTGTATGCATTATGTTCATTTACACCAATGATCATGTAAATTTTTAATTTATCGCTATATTCATAACAACAATATAAGTTGTTAAAAGTAATAATACATCATATAAATGGTAAAAGTGTTAACTTTGTCTCTTTTTAACTTTATTTGAACACCCAAGCTGCAATACTACTTACTGTACCTATGTATTATGATACAAAATACTTGCTTAATTTTGATTGAAACAAACACTTGCCAGTGCAATTACTTTTTTGTTTTTATTATAAAAGCGTTTTTTGGTAGAGAATTTTTATTTCAGCATGTCTCTGGGGAGGGGTGTCCATTATGCAGGGTTTTACTATATATGTACATATAACATTGCATTAACAACTTACTACAATAAACTGCTATATGCTGTGGTGTATGTTAGCCTATAATCTGTGCATGTTTTTATTATAATTATGATCTTTAATAGAAGTATGATGTATTTATGTTTTTAGGACCAAGATATGTTAATTAACGAACTTCGAACTGCCAGGTTTTTTGATGTGTTTGAATATAATGGTCCTCTTAACCTTTGGGGATGCTTTCTGTGTAACCATCCAGATCGAGCATTGGGTTTTCTCCAAGATACACAGCCAGTAATTGAAGTAAGGAAATTCATATTTTGTGTTGTGCATAATGAATTTTCTACAAGTTTAAAGCAATTTACTTAAAATGTATTACACTCAACATTTATAATGTTCTGGGTTAGACCTTACCAATTACACTGGGGAACAATTTTGAATATATTTGTTGTTGACTTTGATTTTTCATCTGACTTTGAATAAAATGGGTATGCTGATTTTGAAACTGCAGTTAATTTTCTTCTACCGTGCCATTTTTTTTTCTCTACCGCTTATCTGCTTACAATTACTGTGATCGGGGTGGAGGAGAGCACTAGTGGTCTCTTAATAGCCGAAAGCGAAGCACCTCCCTTGAGTCAGGATGATTTGGCAAGAGCCAAGAGATCATACAAGTGACTGTTATTTTTGTGTAGTCATCGGAATATAACAAGAAAAATAAATGTAGCTTATAGTATCCTAGTCTACCATCAGCTATATGTGCACAGCCTCATTCAGCTGAAATCCCAGTGCTGGTTTTCATTATACTACCCTCTCTTGAAGAACATGATCATGGTAATCAAGTGTGTGACAACAGTGCTGCCGATTTTGTAATTGAAGATGGCTCTGTTCGTAAGGGGTTTGAACAGCATGAGTTGAGTGATTTGACACTGTTAAAGAAGGCTTTAGAACTCCTTGCATCAAGACTGTATGAGAAAAATCTGCTTCAAAAAGGAACAAAGGTATCATACTTTTGAACCATAGAAAGTAAATTTCTGCAATACTTTGAAAGTGATAGTGGCTTTGTATATTGCGGTAATATACCAGGTTTAATGGAGGACTTTTAAATTTCAAAGTGTAACACAACTGAATGGTAACTGTTCATTGGCAGCTCAAAACAGAACTTAGTGTGCCCTCTTCCACCATGGCAATTTATTTGGATCAGTCCCAATTAGTCATTCAGTTTCTCTTTGTGAAGAATATGGAGAAACCAGGAGACCCATTGAGTTGCTATATCTCACACACAATTTTGTCATGTGTGTCTTAACCTTAAAATACTATGCTTCCTTGTTGGTCAGCAAAGGGAATACATAAAATATCCCTGTTATCTGTGCAGGTTGGACAGCAGAGCATGTAAAAAGCATTTGGTAGAAAGTGATTGGCTTCCATGCTCTGCCCTCAAACGCTGTGATTCAAATATTCTACATGAGCCACTTGTTGATAGAAAAAATATGATGTTCCCACCTCTGCACATTAAACTTCATGTCATAAAACAGTTTGTTAAAGCTTTGTCAACTGAAGGAAATGGTTTCAAGAACCTCATTACGGCATTTCCTAGCCTGTTTTTTTGAAAAAATGAAGGCTGGTGTGTTTTGATCGTCCACAGAATCATCAGAGATCAGCGTTTCATCGGGGCAATGTCAGAACTGGAAAAGAATGCTTAATCATAGGTGCCAATTCTGATTTACCCAGAAGGCTTCTGATCTTCCGGTCAGAAAACGATTTCTTCCGATTTTTGAAGATTTCATATAAAATCCCCAGTGTTTTTAAAATGCTGATTTTTTTAAAAAAAATTTGGATACCTATTTTTCTTGATGCGTATTTATTTAAATTTTTATGCATATGTGCGTATTTAATAATAAGTACACGTAAATAAAGGGCAAATATCGGTAAAAAAGTCGAAAAAATTCGTCTTCTGTTGACGGCGCATGCATGGCGTGACGGGGAATTTTAGCTCCAGCTATGACGTAGAGTGATGCCCCTGCACAACGAAATCATGCATCTGTATTTGTAGTTGTTGGTGGGAGGAAAGAAAGAATGCGCTACACCGTTAAGGTTTTGGTCAAGCATGTGACTTTGTGTAGGGAAGCCATGTGTTAGACATATCTGGTATTTCTTTGCTCTGGAAAGAAAGTTTTGTTTTTAGGTGTTTTTGAAAACAACGTTAACGATGTCGACCGTTAATAAAAGGTACTACCAAACGTTTAAAGCCAAATATATGAAGATGTTTAATTTTATTCAAAAATCAAGACTGGGGCCAAAATATGCTTTCTGCACGTATTGCCGTAAAGACATAAGCATTACTCATGGTGGTAAACGCGATATTACTTTGCATTCTGAGACCGTTAAATATAAGGAGACGTTCAAGGCTGTAGAGTCTAATCATAGTATCTTTTCATGAGTGATCTTTTTTCATTGCCATTACCAGCTGCTAACCTTTTTATGTAATTTCCTCCCTGGTACCCTGTATTTTATTTACCAATCTGTCAAGCCTTCATTTTTTGCATTTAACGATACCTCCGTGATTAATGCTGAATGTTTATTTACATCGATGTTAGATGTTAAATTACTCGTAAAGAAAAGAATGATTTTCCGGCGCCTGGTGGGACCCGAACCCACGACCTCCTGATTGCCGGTCAGGTGCTCTACCTACTAAGCTACAGGCGCAACCACTCTCTCCCTTACGAGTATATATATATAACTTTGCATGGACAAGTTCGCTATTGGTGTGGCAGTACTGTGACTACCGTTGCCAAAGCGACAAGTTAAAGAAGCAAGAATGTCCTATATGTCGAACTAGATTTTAATATTATTAAAGCAACAGTTTTTTCACATTAGCCGATGATGTGGCAATAATAGATGTTAAATTACTCGTAAAGAAAAGAATGGTTTTCCTGCGTCGGGTGGGACCCGAACTCACGACCTCCTGATTGCCAGTCAGTACTCTACCTACTAAGCTACAGGCGCGACCTGTTTTTGATCGAACATAATTTGCCAATGAATTGCAGCGATCACGCGGGGATGCTCTTTCGGAAAACGTTTCCTGACAGCAGTATTGCAAAACAATATGGATCTGCAAGGACCAAAACTTCTGCAATTATGAAAGAAATGTCCGCAAAGGAATCCTCATCACTTGTTGAAAATTTAAGGTGCTATCCATTTTCAAATGCAACCAATGCAACGATGTTGATTCAAAGCTGTATCCAATAGTGGTGACTTTCTTCAATCCTTTATGTGAAAAAATTATGAATTGTATTTTATCTGTGCCATCTTTAAAAAGAAGATGTACATTGCTAGCTGTAGTGCTTTACAAGCTAAAACATTCTGATTTCTAATTGTTCATAGCTGCAATAATGCACCTGTTGGGAAGGTGGCATAGGTCCGGGATAGTTCCTAGGCGGTAATAGATTCCTCAGGAAAATGTATATCCATTGCCCTATAGTGGCTGGCACATTTGTCTTTCATGCTATTAATTCCGGCTTGACTGCCAATGGTAGTGCAAAACACATTTCGTTTTCCTTACCACCATAATCTATGTTCAGTTCACTTGGCACTAGAAGCTCGAATTTCTTGGAAAACTGTAGATTGTGATGCAACATTCCCTTTTCTGTCTATGTGCTGTAAAAAATACAAAAAGCTTTCTTGGACACCTTATATTTTGGTAACTAGTTCCAATTTTTTATTGTTAAAATACATCAATATATTTTATCTTTAATTACTGATTAAAATTTTGTTCCGATTAAAAAAAGTTTAATGTTTATAGGGTCAGTTGAAAGAAAAAAAGGGGAAATGGAAATTCTTTCGCCGTTGGAGAACTCGTTATTTTACACTTTCTGCTGGTCATTTATCATACAGGGGAACAGTAAGTTATGCTTAAATTATTCTTTATGATTTATAGAATTTTCTTT
>QLNU02015360.1:476640-488239 GCA_006491805.2 Dysdera silvatica | reverse complement strand
TCAAATATGCGAGTGAAACTGTTCTTTATTTATAAGATACAACAATGTGTAATAATAAGGCTTCGCTGATTTTTTTTGAAAGTGAAAAAAAAAAATCTGCAACCTTTTTTTAATACTCAAGAAAACGTTGAGATTTTTCACTTTAAAACTGATTTTGTTTTGCTTACTTTATATTTTGAAGAGATACCATAAAACACAACTATTGCATAAAATTCGATTTTTTTCCAACAAATTTGTTACATATTTGAACCAATCATGCCGCACTAATACTTCATCCTATTCAAATTTTGTGTACATTACGTCGTTTTCTGTCGTACAGTGAGGTAGACAGCATCTAAATATGGCAAAAAGTTTTGTGACTAAATTAATATATCGCATGTGTAGCAATCATTGCGAGGGTATGAAAAATATGATATGGATACGTTGAGCCACACCCGTAGCTTGGAATTCGTTAATATTTTGCAATGTATTTTATTAGCATATTTATTAATACTAAATATCATAGTAGACTAGTATAATTAATATTAATGAATTAATTTCTTAATGTAAATTTTGCGCTTAAAACTTAGAGGTATAATAAAATTTAAAATTGCCCTTATTTTTATCGTAGAGTAGATGAAGATTCAAACCTTAAAAAATCCAAGAAGTCTATTTTGAATATATTTTTAATATCGAGGAACAATTTTCATTATCATATACAATTTTCTGCGAACAAAAACTTTCAAATATAATTCTAAAATAATTTATTTTGAAGGAAAAAAAAAATGAAGCAAAAAATACCTCTCAGGGGACCATAAAAGTTGTATAGCATTTATTAATTTATAATAATTGTCATTTATTAATATAATTAAACCCTTTTTATGTGCGTTCTGCAATATTTAGAATTTCGTTGGTTGATTATGTACAGACGTTTCGATTTTTACAGAAACATTTTTGACATATGTGACACTTAGTTAAAGTATATTTATTTTCAGTGAAATGTCTACACATGCTTATTTCCTCTTAGCCATAATCTGTCACGGAATGGTTTTATTCATTTGTTTACTAGGAATAACAGAAAATAATGCATTACAAAAGCGTTCCATTATTTCTTTAGTTTCGTTTCTACTTCAGGCAATGTTCTACATTCGTGTCATCAGGTTTTGCGTAGTATTTTTTCGCGCAGTACTTTTTCACGTAGTATTTTTCCGCGTAGTGTTTTTCACGTAGTATTTTTTAGAGTTCAAATCCTTTTTAAATACCTGTGGGAGGTTACCAGAATGTGGAAACGTCACCACCAGTTGTATGTTGCATGTCGAGCAGAAGGTTTTAGGTTGCATTCGTCAATAATTAGGTCGGCGAGAAATCTCTGATGATAATTCCAAAGATTGTCAGACAGATAGATAAGATTCAAATAATCAAAAGTAATAAATCAAACTATTTAATCAACGTCAAATTAAAATAATCAAACAAACTAAACATAAACATTTCGGTAGTAAAATAATAATTAGTCTGCCTCAAAAGCTCTCCATCGAAAACCGAAAAGTGTTTGTCTTATCACAGTCTTTCATCTCCTCATATTTCCATCACACATGATCATTTTTACATTTCACGTGATATAGAAAATTAAACTCAAATGTAAATTAAATATAATATTATAACAACAATGATATATCGCCACATACCTCCTATTTGAAAATGCTTACCGTTCACTTTCCTTTTTAGGAGTTACGTTATAAGGGCGGATGCAGGGGAGGGAAGTAGGGAACTCGCCCCGGAGAAGAACAGAAATTTACACTTATTATTTGAACTAAATTAAAACCTGCTAAATAAATTTACTGGACAGGTTTTAATTGGATTTAATTTAATTGGAACCCCCCCCCCTTTCATTTCATTTGGTGTTTGCTCTTGATTCCATCTGTTTATCATCAAAAAATACATGTGAGTTTGTGCCCACTCCATTTCATAAATCGACTACCTCATTAATTATGCATATGTATAATTAAGTGTAATTACATTTTGTAGATTCACTTGATTGTACCTATGTGTGAACTTGATTGTAATAATCTAGACATTTGTGTACTCGTAGATATATAATTATTTACATTCCTCTTATAAATTACTTCAAGTATGTTGCTTCTATACTATTCCGAGAAAAGAATTATGTATTTTCACTGTAATTTCTAAATTACATGCTTTACAAAATCTAGCTCTGGAAGCATAATTCTAATTTTATTTTAAATAATAAAAACGCAGCAGGTTGATTGAATGTTTTAATAAAAGTGCAACCGGTTGATTGAATTTTTTATGGCGCAAGAACAGAAAGAGCCATTCTGCGCCAAGCAAGGAATAGCATAACTCATTTAAATAGCGAAAACTTGAAATCGAAATTATAAAAACGTTAACTTACATTACAGAATTACGGGAACTTGATTTAATAAAATACGAAGCACTAATTGCAAATAATCGATACAGATTTACTCAGGGTTATATACCGGGGGGTTGGGGTTAAACTAACCCCATCTGAAATAAAAATTATAATACAAAAATAAAGCAGCTCCACAAAGCTTAGTCTATTTTTATTGTCACCCTTTTTTTATTTATATTGTTTTTTCAGAGGATCCTAAATTAATTTTCCCCAAAATGGCATCACGTGAAACAAAACGTCTTTTGTATGAAGACATCGACATTACTATAACTCTAGAAAAAAATTACTGCTTTTTTAATTACTATCACGTTTTAATTACTTTGGCGATAAATGGCTATGCAACTGGACCCTGTCTACAGCGCACACTTCGGATTAACACTAAAATGGATTAAAAATTGGTAGATTTTTGGGAATATTGCGCAACATTAGTATTTATATACCTATAAAATTTTTGATCAATCTATATTATTCTTTTATTTTTTCTCATCTTTTTTATTGTTTATCGGTCTGGGGATACACTTCACAGGCTAACCAAAGTAGAATTTAGTCATTACAAAATAAATTCTTCAATATTATTAACCATAAATTACCACAACCAATGTCGATCCGTGAGGTTCCGCAAAGATTCAATTTATTAACTTTTAATCAACTTTTAAATTATAAAATTTTGTTATTAATGTTTAAAAAAATTAAAAATACTAATCTATTCCAATTGATTTACAGCAACCTACACATAACTATCCAACAACAAGTAGACATAACTACAGACCTCAATTTTCTCGTCTGGAGCTGGGTTGCCACAGAGTGGGTTCTTCAGGTCCTAAATTGTGGAATCAGCTGCCTTCTAATATAAAAGAGATAAATTCCTATTCTAAGTTTAAGTCTTTAATCCGGATCCTCCTTACTAATTCTATTTAATCAATCTCATACTTAATTTAATTTTCGCTGATGTTTGCGCAGTGATATCCCATGGGGCTGCTTTGGCTATCTGGTATCTCCTGGGTGGTGCAGGCTTTGTCAGACTACGTCTTTATCTGCGCTACCCAGGCAGACATGGACAAAATTCTATTTCACAGTATATTAATTAATGTATTGATATTTTTTTTTTAATTAATTTTGATGTATTTATATTTTTGTAATTAATTTTATGCATCTATATTTTCGTATGATGTTAATGTAGATATGTCTTTGTTCTTATAATTAACTCAAACTAACATTGATTTGTAATCCCAATGTATATTTTTTTGTTGTTCATGTTGCTGCCTAAATAAAGTTGCTAAAAAAAAAAATATTTTAAGTCACGTTACACAAATATTGTGACTAACGATTTTGTGACTATGAAAAAATTATATTTTAAATAATGCTGCATATAGCAAAAAAGTGTGTGAAGAAAGCTCCAAGTAATCGTGATCAAGTGATTATAATAGATTACAGTTTCATGAAAATTACATATGTAATCATAATCGAATGTTTTAAAGCAGCTGCAATATAATCATAATCACATTTTTAAATTTCATTTAATCATAATCATTTTTTGAAATTCTTAGGTAGTCGTAATCATAATCGCTATGATTATAATCGTACATGTAATCGAAAATGAAACTTGACTGTAATCGTAATCAAAATAATAACCTGAATTTTGATACTTAGGTAATCATAATCCTAGCATGATAATCATAGTTCTACTATGGTAATCGTAATCATAATCCTATCGTGATAATCATAATCCTACTATAGTAATCGTAAGCATATAAGCAGATCGTAATCGTTCCTAAGTCTGGTGTCAGCAGATAAATAGTAGTGAGTAAATAAATTAAACAAATTCCAAAAAAAAAACCATGCTAGTTTTTAAAATAAGAGAAAAATTGCCAATTCCTGCAGCCTGTACTAATGTTACAAACAAATATGTAATTTCTGTATGTCGCTAGTTCCAGTTTTTTCCTTAAAAGTGGGTTATTTTTGAAAGGGGGAATTTACAGTGTGTCTGTCTACTCAACTGGAGAACGTGGAAAAGTCAGGGAAATTTGAAATTCATTGTTATAATAAATAACTTATTAAAATAATTTTCCTGAACTGTGCTTTTCATACCACATTACCTACTGAAAAATTTGAAAAACTTGTACTTTTGACTAAACTTCTTCCAAAAGTTACCATTTTGCACCAAAACTAATATAATTTATATAAAATTATTAAGCCCATATATTTCTCAGAAGAAAATGTTTGCCAAATATGTAACTAAAACTTGAAAAACAAAAAGTGTTTTTAGCCAAACTATTTAATCTGTAAGGGATTTTGATCATACCAATCTCCTTTTTGTTATATATAGTCATACACCTTTTAAATGGAATGGAAGATGAAGCATCAGCTTTGCGATTATATAGTTAAACTCTTTTATAATGAACTCAAAAAGGGCCAAATGGAAATGTTGCTGTAAATATTTAATTAGTGCAAGTTTTTAGTGTAAAGAAATACACTTTTTAATACAGCTTTTGAATTTGTAAATTCACTATAATTGAGTTATAAATGGCTTTGGAGTTTGCATTAATTGATTTCATGGCCTTGAAACTTATTTTGATTGCGCATATTTTAGTGCATTGTGTGTTGTTTACTGTAATTAGCAACTGGAAATCGATTAACATTTGGTCTGGAAACCTGGAAAAGTCAGGGAAGTTTGAAATAGAATTTGGGTAGACACCCTGAGCATATCATAACCTAATCTTCTTTAAAGCCACTTGAGCCCTCCCCCCCCCTCCCTGATTTTTGAATTGCTACGCTACTGCGCATCGATGTGCATGGCTGGTTTCATTTTTGCTGCATTTCAATTGAATAGAAGGCATGTATATTTTTGTATTATGTTGAAAACTTTTTAAAATTATTTAGTCCTGGATAGGTTTTATTGTAGCCAGCTATTGTAGGGCAATGGCAGATCTAGGGGGGGAGAAGGGGCAACCACCCCTCCTCCCTTGAGCTGGGATTATATCATGGGAAATAAAATTAAAATTACCAGACACTTGGCTAAAAATAGGAATCGGGAACAATTGCTCCTGAAAGACTTCTAGATCCACCCTTGTTGCAGGGCTCCCAACATGTCCATTTTTTACGTGAAGGTCCATATTAGTGGGGTTCTTTTATCGTTTGTTCCTTTTTTTTTTTAACATCGAAGTTATGCTGAATCGGAAATTATGTGGTTAAATGTAAATAATCGGTGATATTCACATGTTTACAAAGGCACTTCTGGAAGCAATGAATCACAGTGACAAATAGAAAATCTTAGACTTTTTATTAAGCTGTATTTAATAATTTAAAAAGGCATTTTTTCATGCAGAATACACGTTGGTGGGCAAATTTTTGAACATCGCCAAAATGGACCCCAATGACCGTCCACCATTTTTTGTCCCAGAGTTTTCCCCATACAAGCAATAATATTTCCCTGTTCTATCGTTCCCTGATTATTTATATATTCGATAAATCGCAGTTCTGCCAGAATATTTTCCAATGTAGGTCGGATTTTTCTTCTTTATCCTTGTTACATCTACGATTTTGGTCGTTAGTAAAGATTTTTAAGTGCCAACAAGGAGAAAACACCTCCCGTCGTGACAAACAATTCTAAACCTGAGACTCTAGAAACAGAGAGTAAAACTGATGCAGAGCTAATATGTGTGTGTAGGTGTGCCTAACTCACGAATTTGAGATAACAAGGTTACGATTACTGTTAATGTGACATACTGTACTAGCTTGCTTGTTTGCAAAGGATACTGTTACATTTCGTTGAGTAGAAAAGTCCCTGTCACTGTTACAGTTGTCATTTTTTAATTTTACTTCATTGTAAGTGCCTACATGCATTCTTACATGCTTTCGTTTCCATCTGCTCTTGGTTTCATTACCATGTGCATACACTTCATTCCCTGTTCGTTTTTAACATGCAGTACAATACCTGTATAATTTTATTATCCTTGAATCATGCCCCAATGTAAAAGCAAGTGAGAACTTTCCATGTGAGATTAAAAATTGTAAAGGAGGTAGAGAAGAAACATGTGAATATTTCGAAACGTTTGGGCTTAGCTGTAAGTATGCTAAATTTTATAAACACAAAGGATGAAATACGAGAATGAATCAAAATGTGGTAATGCCAGTAAGAAGAAGAAAACTGGTAGGGAGTCAATATTCATCAAACTAGAAAGATTACTTTGTTACATGGTACTGGCAGGCACAGGCTTCTAATATTCCAGTTGGTGGAACCATTCTGTGTGAAAAGGCAAAAATTATTGCCACGTAGCTGAATGTAAAGAATTTCACTAGGTCTAACAGCAGGATAACGAGATTCAAGGACTTGCTTGTCCTAATATACTAGAAGTTAGACAGAGAATGTGCTGCAGTGGACAGTGAAAGCACAAAAGTATTGCTGGAAAATTTTTCACCCTTATTAATTGGTTACAAATCACATGATATTTACAACGCAGATGAGAAAGGACTTTCTTGCAATGTGCTTCCTGATCGAACTTCAAAGGAGAGTCTTATCATGGCTAGAAACACTCGAAAGACAATCTCTGTTAAAATATTGTAGGTTTTGGACACTCGTATTTTGAATTAAAGCATAAAGTTTTCATAAAACAAATGCCAATCATAGATTTTTTTCAGCAAGAAGTAATGTTAGTAGTTGTAAAACCTACTGTATTATAAAATACATATATTTCATTAAATAATAATTGTTAAATTCAGAGGCGTAACTTGAGAGTTAAAGCATAAACTGAGGGGCATATAAAAATTGGGTGAAAGAAATACGATTTTGCCTCTATTCTGAAAAAACTGGGGGGGCACGTGCCCTCCTTGTCCCCGACAAATTACGCCTATAGTTAAATTGTTGTTCTCTGTAATTTTGAATCATTTCCCAGAACTATGCTTTTCCTGCATATATCGTCTTTTTTCTCCATCCCCCCCTTAAAAATGATGGATCAAGTTTTCACTGTATTACATCTGCATGGTACTGTCTTCGTGGAGATTCATATGAATTAGGAGGTTGTGTATGATGACCATCCATGGCGTTTTATTTCACTCCATAAAGTATATTTCAAAAGTTTAGGTTTGAATTGCATTTGAGTGATGACAGCCAATGAGCTAGAAATGAAGCACCCAGTGGTAAACATAACAAACATAAATTTATTGAAGGTTGATGAAATGTAGCATACTATAGATTGGTATATAAGTAATGTCTCATTGATGTGTTGACGTTAAGTGCAGGCCGCGGCATAATAGCCAGGTGAAGAAATGTAAGGAGATTTGTCAGTTAACATGATGTGGTGCCACGAGCAGTGACCTATTCGATTGAGAGAGAGCCAGAATGATATGTTTTCCATTTGAAAACATTTAAGGAATGATTTTTTAGGTGGTGTGATTTGTCAGTCTGTTGGTGACGACATTAGTTTGGGACTTTTTTTTGGCCAGTGGTATAGTCTTTCATGTACCAGAAGAGCGATACAGCTGTATTTGCTGATCGTGAGAAGATTTTTGTTTGCAAGATGCGATAGTGTGGGAAGGATGACTGCTGCACATCCCAAGGCTATACTGTGTATCATGTGTGATGGGACTGATGGCCTAATGTGACATCTGAATCACAATGTATGTATACATATCTAAGCTTAGTCAGAGTTGAAGCCTGTTGGGCCTGGAGATCAGGGTGTAAGACCTCTGTACAGCTGAAGGGTGTTGATACTCATTGAGAAAAATATAACTAGATACAGTTGTTTTAATATGTCTTACACATGTGATGGTGCATATGCTGTATATGATTCAAACTGTTTCATCTATGAACATGAGTTTTTCATAGATTCATAAAGAAAATTTTGTGTGATAAATGAATTTTTTATATAAAACAATGTCTATTTTGGATAAAAGGATATAAAAGGAAAACTTATAACTTCATTTTTTGTAAAGGTTCTGTTTCATTGAATAAAATACTTTAATTCCTAAAATTTACCTTATTCTCGTAAGCAGTACTAGTTGTATGTAATGTTTAATATAATTTGTGTTTGTAGCAAGGTTGCCATGCACCTGGAGAACCTAAAATTGTCAGGAATTTGAATTTCAACCTGGAATTTGAAATCGTCCTTAGAAGTTGGGGGAAAAATAAAGAAAAGTGAGACTTTATGATCAAACCTGGAAAAGTCCAAGAAAACCTTCTCAACTTCTATTTTGAATAGCTAAATAGTCCATGAACATGAGGCCATTTTTCTGCATCCGAAGTTCGGTTGAAAGTTTTGTTTGTGATTGGTCAAGGGAGCTTTTTCTCCAATGTGAGTGGGAACCATGTTGTAGGAATGCAGTCTCAACATTAAACAACTATTCCCTTTCGGACTAATTTGCAATATATTTAAAAGACCACTGTTGGTCCTGTAGCATATAAATTATATCACACGATGTCACTGCTGAGATATTTGTACTTATATTATTCTACAATTCCTTCAACGTATTTTTTTTTTAGCATGATGAAAAAGAAGTTCAACCTATTGATGTCAGTGAAATACGTAGTGTTAGAGCTATTAGTAGCCGTGGAAGAAATATACCAAAAGCATTTGAAATATTTACAAATGAAAAGACTTTCGTTTTAAAAGCAAAAGATAGCAAAAATACTGAACAGTGGGTACAGTGCTTGTCCATTGCAATGGCTCATTCTCATGCAAAAGATGTTCATTAATTTCAAGACATATATTCTTATACATATTTACATCATTTTAAAATAATTTTGTACAACTTTACTTTTGTTTTTACATATACCAAATTGTATATTTTTATAAATATATCCTTGAATTTTTATAGTTTTCATATTGAGATGATTCAAAATTGATATTCACTAGCATTAGTAAATATACAGATTTGTGAACAATTGCGAACTGAAAGGTTCCTCCTCTTTTTACAGTTATGTAGTTCTTGTGTGCAGATTTAACTCTACAACTTGGTGTTCAGCTTCAGAATTCACCATTGAAATTTTTCCAACACATTTTTTGTCTTCAGGGTTGTAGTTGCCATTTTTAAATTTCTGAAATCAAACTCTTTCTATGCTTTCAAACATTGCTCCTTCACTTTCCACAGCATAAAATTTCTTCACAACAACGTTGAACAAATTTTTGAAGAAATAATGAGTAATTCTAGTTGAATATTTCACTTCCATAGCTTTTGACATTGGATAATTTTTCAGTAAATCAAATCAGTATATTAAATTTTTACCATCTAGATTAGTGTTTCTTAACTACCAGACCGCTAGCAATTCTTCTAGAATTTGTCATTTTAGTTTTCTAAGCATTTTTCATGAATAAAATTTTATAGTGGAAATACTTCGAGAATAATATTCACGAATGCTGAGACCCAGAATGCCTATAATAACATCTGTGCAGCAAATGCCACTGAATAAGGCATGTACTTTTAACTATGTGAATTGTTATGAATGCCCAAGAATTTTCAGATATCCAAATTTTTCAGCATTCGGGAAAAGGTATACTGTTCGTTATGACTGGTCATAAAAAGTGCCTGCAACCCGATTATAACAACATGCAGTGTATTCTCTGTTCTTAAAACTGAATGAAATAACATCTCTTACAAATGCTAATGACCAATCAGCAAAGTGTATGTTAATGGAAAGAGTGTACTGATACTCTATGATTATACCATAATTATGTATTCATAAATGTATAAACGTAAAAAAATGGGAAATTATTTACGAATAAATTTGTTTGGACTGTATCCTTGTCTCATAAAAAAAGTTTGCCAGGCCATGGCCTTTGTAAGGCCGTGGCCTGGCAAACTTCTTTTATGACACTAATATAGATGACACAAGCTTTCTAATCAGGTGTTGTTCTTACCTGCATAATACATATTCAGAAAATTGTTACCCAAGATACCAGACTCTTCAATCTGGTAATGACTTTCGAATTACCCTAATAAATACCAATTGCTGTGAAAGAAAGAAAGATAAGATTAGTTAAAAGTTATATATAGATAGTAAAAATATAATGTATAATGTTGAGAATATTGAATTTTGTCAGTGTAATCAAAAGGTATTTTTTATACATAATTAAAAGTATTTTGGATCTTTTGGCTGTGATATATTGCATAGTTGAAGTATAAAAAAGTATTCTAATTTCAAAACTCTTGTATTATATTAAATTTGATGATATATTTATTTTTACCAATGTTTGTGTCCTACAACAGTTTAATGGTAATATGTTTGTCTACCATGTCGAAAGCCTAAGTTTCAATGTAAATGACCAAATGCTTACTGATTTTTTTTTTTCCTACTGATCTGTAATCCATCATATAATTCCATAGGCAACAGGGTTTGGGATCTCTTGGGAAGGTAGGTCCGGGCATAGCATAACCTTAGCTGTCCTTTTATGTACCATAAAGAAATATGACATATACACTTGTGTGCAAAAATTAAGGATGGGACAGCTTTTTACATGTAACCTTGCACCTGTGTGTTTCAAATGGGTACAAAGAATATCGTAACATCGTCAAGATGTAAGATTATGGAAAAGGTGAACAATACTGACCAAGAAAGGAATCCAAAGGACAGAAAAGGCCATCTGACAAGTGGCAGGCAAGAAAAATGCAGTTTTCAATAGGGGATATGATCACCCCTGACTGCGATGCAGGATGTGCACAGCCTGTTCATGCTCAGTATGAGGTTGTCGACAAGCTCTTGAGGCATCATAGCCCATTCCTCTTGTAATGCCAAACCCAGCTGGGAAGTCATTGCTGGTAGATGGCAACGTGCTGCCAGGCATTTCACAAGCACATCCCACACGTGTTCTATTCAATTCAGGTCCGGAGACTGTGTGGGCCACTCCATGCAATGAATATGTTCACTCTCTAACAGCTCAGCGACAGCCGCTGTATTATAAGGTGTAGCGTTGTCATCCATGATGAGGAATTCTGGGCCCACAGCACCCCGGAAAATATGGGTATAAGGCAGGAGAACTTCGATACAATAGCGGTCACCAGTGACTGAACCCTCTTGGAAAATGTGGAGCTCCGTACGGCTACCAATCATTATGCCTCTCCAAACTGGTCTGTTTTGACGATGTTGGAGGGGTGATCGCTAATGAGACTAAATCGACTATCATCCGTAAACAGCACTCGACTCCTTTGTTGAGCTCCCCATTTTTGTGTTCCTGGCACCACAGAAAACGCTGTCCCCAA
>QLNU02015360.1:457173-476540 GCA_006491805.2 Dysdera silvatica | reverse complement strand
ACACATTTGGTGGAATCAGATTCTTGTTACTGTCACATCATAAGTATAATAAAATTTGTCACCATAGATCAAATTGTTACTTACAGCAGAGTTTTGTATATTGTGCAATTAAATTCGACCATCCAGCATCAAATAGTGAAAACATACTACATATTCATTGGGATATTCCCATCATTTTAGACTGAAGGAAAATATTAATTGCGTATTGTTATTGTGCAATATTTATAGTTCTGCTATGTAAGTACAAATTTGATATATGGTGACAAAAATTTTATTATCTCGTTATTAGTTATGTGATACTAATAATCTGATTCCAACAGATGTGTACAATATTCTGTCATAAAGCTTGCTTTATCAAAGTTAACGTTTTTGCAGAAACTTTATCTTTTTACTACACAGAGTTTATGAATGAATCGAATAAAGAATTCACCGTGAGCACTTAGCTCTTCTATAACAGTTTTATGTTCATTCTTCCAACAGATGTGTTAGTGTAAGCACAACTTATCGATGACCTTTAAACTAAAATTTTTTACTGTGTTAAAAAAAAAAAATATCCCACATCCAGATAATATTTATGGCTCAAACTGCACTTCAATACAATGATGCTTTATTTTTTTATGATTTTTTCAAGTTTTTACCGAGTTTCGGTTAACCCTGTGTATACATGCATACAGGGCTGGACAAATCCTATCGTCATCGGTGACTAGATTTTTGCAGTTAGTGAATAGAAAATCTCTTCATACTACAGAGGTGATTATATTCCAGGATTTCCATAAATTCAAATTTCATAATTTGCCTCTTCCAGGGTTTCAAAATTACAAAAATTTCTGTTTTGTTTCCTATAATTTTTATATTCCTAGAAATCATGTCTTTTACCAAAATATTGCGCTAAGAATTTTCTGGTATGTTCAGGGAATCTGGTTTGGACTGACAATCACCTCAAATATTAGATTTCTAAGCTTTCTTTTTGAGATGGTGATTACAGTTTGCAACGATTTGTCAAGCTCTATGTGTATATAAACTATTTTTTTAATCAAAAAAGTGTTATGCCTATACAGTATTTATAAGGAATGTTTATAACAGTATAAATACATAGATACCTATAAGCTTTAACTGAGCTAATAGATAAAACAGTGGTTGGTGGGGTTTTTTTTTATAATTCTACATATGCCCTGTCCTGATTGTCTGATAGAACTACTGCTACCAACTGAATGAGATCCATGATTATTTCTGTTATTGCTCCCCATATAGTTATTTATTATTATTGATTTATTTTAGCATGGCCAAACTAGACTGACTCAGGCAGCATGCTTTTTAAGTTCTCGTAGGCCAAATATTTTTAATTTTTGTAAAATTCATGAATATTCTAAAAGTAACCATTCAAATTTAATTCTACAAGAGCTCCTCCTTTAACATGGTGACTTATTTTTTGCATAAACAAAAATTCTTGATAAACTTTTATGATGTGCATATCATGTTGATTTCCGATTTAAAACATTTGTCTAAAAAGTGACTATAACGAACCGTGTCCACAGAGGGGCGAGAGAGAAGCAACTTTCGGTATGTATTTCTTTAAAGCAGAGCTGGATTACACCCTTTAAGAGGCCCTAAGCACTTAGTTTGGTGCCTATATATATGCCTAATTCAAAACATCATCATATTCAACCATTATCTGTCCATTACTGGATGAAGATCTCTCCAAATACTTCCCGTGCAAGTTCATCCTGAGCAATTTGCTTCCGTAAGATCCAACCCTGTTTACTTATTTCATTCCCTGCCCTCCTCTCTGGCATCTTCTATCTAGTTTGAAGATATTTCCTAGGTCTTCAGTTGTCTTTTGGAATTCGATTAAGAATTTCAGTTGTCCATCCTTAATCAGTTCTTCTTGCGATATACCTAACACATTGTCATTTCAGCTTTTTTGCTTTAACAATGATGTTTGCTCTCTCATCGAAGTGTTTGTTTTTCAATCCTTCCTAGTTATTCCAAACATGCACCTCTCGTTACTCATTTGTGTTGTCTGTAATTTCCTCTATTGCTGCATTTGTTAGCATTGTATCAGCAATTTTAATCATGCTTTAAATCGATGATAAATATCAAAATTTACCTTTTTAAAATCAATGATTTAATTTGATTTTTTTTTTTTTTACATCCAGTTCATTATACTCCATGTCTCTTATCCATAAGAGGGGACTGGCAATACAGACAAGTTGAAGACCTTCCTTTTTAGACACATGGCAACATTCCCTTCAAGATAAAACTGTTTCTTCAGAATGCACTCCCTAAGATCAATACATCTGTAGAGTATCTTTATAACAGTGCCTTCCATTAAAACCAGTTAGCCAAGGTAACTATATGAATCAGCAACTTCTGGCTCAATGTCATCAATCCTTGTTTTAGTTTTTCCACCGAATTATATTGAACAAGATGTTAGTGTTTTGTAGATTCATCTTGTGTCCAACTTCTCCACTTGTAATTGAAAGCTCCTATACCGTGTCTTGGATATCTGATGGGTCTGTGGAAAAAATAACACTGTGATTAAACCATAAATGCTTTAAATTTTCACCATTTATTATTATTGTAATTTGTCAATTAAAAAGTCATGTACAAGGCTGAGATAAAAAGTTTTGGAAAAAATGGTGTCTCTCTGTCTCATACCTTTAACTAATTTTAATAAGTACCTTTATGTAAACTAAATTTTGCAGTTGCATTTTTATACACATGTTTAACCATGTCAATGTACACATCAACGTTTGTTGATTTCAAATAATCAGTGACTGTAATATATGGATAGAATCAAAGGTCTTCTCATAGTCAATGAATGCCATACACAAATGAAGTTCATAGTCATTTGTTCTTTCAGTCAGTTCTCTTAATACTTGAATATAGTCCACTGTACTGTATCCACTTAGAAATCCAACTTGTTCTGTTGGTTGAGCTATATGTAATTCTTTCTGCAGGCGATGTGTTAGCACTTTTGTGAAGATTTTATAAATAACAGATAACAAGCTAATTGGTTGGTAATTTTTCAAATCCTCTTTATCCCCCTTTTTTATGCAAAAGAATTACTGTTGCAGAATCCCATTGGTCTGGTATGTTGCTGCTGTTTATACATTTCACCATGTTAGTGTACACCTCCTCAACATCTGTTGATCTTAAGGAGTTGATGATTGCTGACGTTTTAATAAAGTCATAGGCCTTCTCATTAGTCGATAAATGCCACACACAATGGAAGTTCATATTCATGTGTTCTTTCAATTAGTTCTCTTTAACACTTTACTACTTATATATATATATCCTATTAATAGGCTTCCAGTAGATAAAGTGTTAATACTTGAGTATAGTCCAATGTACTGAATCCACTTCAAAATCCAGTTTGTTCTCTTGGTTGAGCTGCATCTTAATTTTTCTGTAGGCATTTTTTCTAGTAGCACTTTTGTGAAGATTTTATAAATAGCAGGTGACAAATTAATTGATCAGTAATTTTTCAAATCCTCTTTGTCACTGTTTTTTATGTAAATAAACTACTGTTTCATAGTCCCGTTGGTTTGGTATGTTACCGCTGTTAAGACATTTGGTAAAGAATTTTGCATGTATGTCTTCCACATCTTCTTCAGCTTCTGTTAGGATATCTACTATAATGCAGTCTTCACCAGGGATCCCTTCTTTTAGATTGTCCAGGGGTCCTTACTATAGATTTCAAATGCTATTTCCTCTACCAAGAAGGACCTCTTCTCTCACTCTTCCTGTCTCAAGATTTTAGGAACAATTCCTTCAACTATTTCAGTGTCTTCGTTGGGTCCACTGTTTCCTTCATATAGCTTTCTGTAGAATTCTTAAATCCTAAGTTTTTGCCCTATTTCTTGTTACGATGCCATCCTCTCCCTTTAATGCAATGATATGTTTCTTCTTAAGAAAAAAACATTCTTTAACAAACCTAAGGCTCCTGCTGTTTTCAATGGCTTTCCTTACTAACTCACAATTGAATTTTCTTATATCTTCTTTCATGTTTTTGCGCAAAGTTTTGCAAAGTTCTACATACTCGATCCTGCAACTGGTATTTTGATTGTCCACCTTCATATGTCTTCGCCTTTTCATGAGTTGTTTCGTCTTCTCAGATAATTTGCTATTCTGCTTTTTACATGTTACACCACCAATTTCCTTAGCAGTTTCAATTATTGTCTTAACAATGTTTTCATTTGCTTCTGAGATGTCAACTTCTTCAATAAGTCCTTCCAGTGCAGAAAAGCGATTTTTTAATTCCAACTTGAATGCCTCGGTATTTTCTTTTAATTTCTTTAAATCCACCCTCTTACATACTTGTTTCCTAATGAGCTTCTGCCTTTCTAATTTAGTATTTAAGCACCCTGCGGTGGCGCAGTGTTGTAACGCGTTCTCCTAGTGCGCCGCTAATCCGGGTTCGACTCCCAGCAGTGCAAAAAGAACGCTTACTCAGAGATCTCATAAAGATCGCACTGCTCACTGTAGTCCGGGGTTTGGTTCCCTAGGCCTTAAGAGGTTCGGATTCCTCGGAAAACAGTAGGTCCCGGCGCAGCATGACCACTGTAGTCTTTGAGCCGTAAAACCAAAAAGAAAAGAAAAAGAAAGTATTTAAGTGCATTTTACATCTCACCATTCGATGATCACTTCCAGTATTAAATCTGTTCAGTACGCTGCAATCTTCAATAATTGATTTCTTGTTTGCCAGTATATAGTCAATTTCGCTGGTTCCTCCATTGGGGTGTTTCCATGTCCATTTTCTTTGTAGTTTCTTCTTAAAAAATGAATTCATGATACTGAGGTTTTCAGCTTCGGCAAATTCTATGAGTTGATCGCCACGTTCATTCCTTTCCCCATATCCGTATTTACCAACCGATGTCTCTCCTTTTTCCCGTTGTCCAATTCTTGCATTAAAATCCCCCATGATGAGCTTGATGTGTTGTTTTTCCTTGGCGTGTAGCTGTTTGATCTCTCTAAAATTCTTTGAACTCTTTGTTGGTATGGCTTGATGTTCGTGCATATATATGCCTGTACTATTTGAAGTTGGTATTGCTGGGTTAGTTGAATAACGAGCCTCGCTGCTCGATCTAACGTGCTTTTAACTTCAAGAAGGTAGTCTTTAATTCTTTTGTTTATTAAGAAGCCAACTTCACTTGTTCTTCCAGTTCTGTTCCTCTATAATAAAGCTTCAGAAGCAAGGGATCGTCCATTATACGTAGCCAAGGTCAATAACAAATGGCAGCCTGGGCCATTCCAGTGATTCTTAGCACCCCCTGCTTTCATGCCACGCTGACCGCTGGCTTGCTTCATGCTTTTGTGCAGAGTTTTACAAAGTTCTAGCTACCAATCCTGAAAATGGCATTCTGATTACCTACCTTCAAATTTTATAATTTTATGAGCTATTTCGTCTTCTCAGAAAATTTGCTCTTGCACTTCATCTATGTTAGGCCACCAACTTCCCCATCAGTTTCAAGAATTATCTTAACAATTCGAGATATAAACAATTGTAGACACAGTAAAATAAAATTTTGTTTTTCAAAATGAAACAAAACTTATATACGGTGTGATATGCAGCCAGAACAAAAATCTGAACACCTGTTTGCTATTCACGTAATTGTGCTACATAAAATTCAATTGTGTCAATAGATAGGAAACAATGAAATCTACCAGTCCATGTGCTTAAAATTTGCATAAGGGACTGGCTTCATATTAAAACTTGTAGCAACTTTGAAAGTTCTGATGGCAACAACTAGTTTTGATTAAACATTTCAAATCTGCAACAAAAAAAAACAAACTCCAATACTAAATTTCAGTTTATTTGGCTGAAGGGTTTATGAGTTTTGAATATTAGAAATATTGATCTCATAGTGTTAAAATATTTTATTGTATTTTTGTCTTTGTGGTTTTATGGCTCAAAAACTACAATGGTCATGCTTTTTGACCTTTTCTCTGAGGAATCCAAACCTCTTAAGGCTTAGGGAACCAAACCCCAGACTACAGTGAGCAGTGCAATCTTTATGAGATCTCTGAGTAAGCATTCTTTGCACTGTTGGGAGTCGAACCCAGATTAATGACGTACTGAGTGAACGTGTTACCACACTGTACCACCGCAGGGTGGTATTTTTATGAATATCTCCTGAAGTATTCATATCTCTTCAATATTTTTTTCTGCATTGAAGTTCAACAGGCCAAACAAAATTTTTCATTTTTAAATATCTAATATGAATTATAAAAGTCATATTCGATTTAAAATATGAATAGAAACATTAATTTTCTGGTGGGAATTAAAACCTTATAATTTTCTACAAACTAAACAGAAATTTCAGTGCAATCCAATCAGTAGGGAGGTTTATGCTTAATATTAGTTAAAGCGATGGTTTAATGGGTTATTACACAGTTACAAAAGGTTAAAAGAAATAAAGATTGTTTTACTGTTTAAAACAGTTCAGTGACATTTCTTGATCGTCATTTAGCAGACATATTGTTAAATTTAATCAGTGTGAGAAAGAAAAGTCAATGGGTATTATAACTTTTTGATTTTAACAGGTTTGATCAGAAAATTGAATTCCCGACCTACAAATTGATTTTGGTGAAAGACCTCTATAGATACTTCATTGAATATCTTCAATTTTAGTAGTCAGAATTATGACAAATTTTTAAATTGGCTTAATTAAATAGTCTAGAATCTGATTATAATACCAAATTTAGGTGTTTCCATTGGAATTTTTAAATTTTCTGCAAATTTAAATATGAAGACTGTCCCTTAGGCAAATTTTGTGTGCATGAATTGTTCACTATCGGTTAATATATATTATGTAAGATTTCATTGTTCACTATCGATTGGCACCTTTGAATTTTCTGTAGCACAATTATTGCGCGAATGGCAAATAAGGCGTTGAGATTTTCGTTTCACTGGCTGTACCTGTGTGTGCATATACAGTATGATTTATTTTTCTATACTTTCACTTTATGTTTAAATGTTTACTATTACTTTTTGTAATTCCAAAGTTTTTGATCACATTCTCAAAAGTATTCTGATGTTACATATCTACTTCTATACTGGGTAAAGATAAGGCAACCAACTTGATTTCAGTTGCATAATTTGTGGTTTTACTCCATATGCTCCTTGATAAATCTGATAACAGAAAATCTCTGTGGTGCCCTCCCTAGATACTGTAAGCATCTCTTTATTTTGCTTAACGGTTAATCCAGCCCTGCTTTATTGGTCAGATCCTAATGCAAATTTGTTAGTGTTTCTAATTTTTTCATTAAATCTTTATAGGGGACCTTTTTCATTTTTAAAAGTGTTGTGGCACTGTAATAAAACAATTTTTGTTGCTTTCAGTATTTTTTAACATCCACTTTTTCATATTAGAAATCCCCATGTTAATATTTTAAAGTTTCTCTAATGTTTATAAAAAATTTCAATGAAGTTAATAAAGTAAAGGTTTTTAAATTATAGTTTTGTAAAAAAAAATGTTAAATATAGTGTGATAGAAATCACAAACCTCCATTAAATTTCATATATTCTTCCGAAGATGGTGATATGTCAAATTTTTCATAATTGTTTTTACTCAAATGTGCATGTGTATGTTAAGCTCAAATACCCAAAATGAGCGAAGAAAGGAGACCACAACACGTTGCTGCTGTTTTAAAAATTCCACAACCTGAAATTTGGATTGTGGCTCTTCCAGCAAATGGCCAGTACCTGTTCTAGTAGTATTGTTAAATTCTAGGGTTAAAAAATCTACAGACATGTCAGGGCCATACCCAAATTCTAAGCTAAAAAATTTCCAGACATCTCAGGGCTTTATTGGGGATTTGTAGCCATCATTTTTCTGGACTGCTACTGTAGCTACAACTACAATATTCTGTATTGAGAGTATATGTGAAGACACTTGGAATGTTGCATGTCAGGGCCATATCGGGGAACCAGGAGCCCCCATCTGTTTTCAAAGTTGCTATTGGAGCTACGACTACAATGTTCTGTATTAATAGAGTGTATGTGAGGGCACTTGAAATATTACATGTCGGGGCTGTATCAGTAGGCCTGGAGCCCCATCCTATTTCTATTCTAGGCTGCTATTGAAGCTACGACTATAATATTCCATATTCAGATAGTGTACATTAGGGCACTTGAAATATTGCATGTCAGGGCTGTATCAGTGGGCCCAGAGCCCCATCCTATTTCTAGGCTACTATTGGAGCTATGACTATGATATTCCATATTCAGAGTGTATGTGAGGGCACTTGAAATGTCGTACGTCAAAGCTGTATTGAGGGGCTGCAGGCCCCATCCTTTTTCTTGGCTGCTATTGGAGCTATGACTATTATTTCAGTATAGTATTCAGGGAGTGTGTGTGAAGGCACTCGAAATATCACATGTCAGGGCTGTATGGTAGTCATAGCTCCAATAGTAGCTTAAAAAAGGGATGGTGCCCGTGATCCCTGATGCTTCCTGACAGGTTGCATTTCTATGCGCCACTCCTGAATATGGAATGTCGTAGCTCCAGTAGCATCCTTAAAAAGGGATGGGGACTTCAGGCCATCCCAATACGGCCCTGACACACAGCAGTTCAAGTGCTCTTACGTACACTCTTCTTCTTTGGCCCTACAATCCCTGCAGGACGTGGGTCTCCTTAATGATCATTGCCCATTCTCCTCTGTCCAAGGCCTTTCTTTGCCATTCTCCAACTCCCATTCTTTGCAGATCTTCCACTCCATCAAACCGTCTTTTCCTAGGACATCCCACTTTCCTTCTTTCTATTGGATTGGTTTTCATGATCTTAGCCATCCTACATTCTACCATCCTTTCTATATGTCCAAGCCACCTGTCTTCTTTTTTTTTCCTTATTTTTGTCACCAACTCAAGGTCTCCATATAAATGGTATATTTCCCTGTTTTTAATTCTCCATCTTTTCATTACCTGCCTCGAATATTTTCTGGCGTACTTTCCTCTCCCATATTCCCAGTAATTCTTTGTCTCTATCCTAGAATTTAGCAATATTACCAGAACGGGTATTGGCTGTTTGCTAGAGGAGACACTACCCGAATTTGGGATTGTGGCATTTTTGAAACAGACACAATAAGGCTTTGTGGTCAGGTTTTTTTTTCACTCATTGAGCATTTTCGGTGTTTTAGCCTAACATGTATATATACAGTAAAAAAAACTTTATCGGTCACTTCTGAATAATGGTAACCTCCGAAGACTGGATACATATCAATAAAATCGTATGCTTTCCATAGGATTAACATTAATGCTAACCTCCGAACAATGGCCACCCGATAGGCACCATGAAAAAAAAAATTTATTTCAATTTTCCAAATACGTCTGCAATCCAAATTGCCAACAATGTAAATAATAAAGTACATAATGTTCACTTGACGGGACTTCCTTTCAAGGTACTCCACTGAAACGTGTGTTCATTTTCTAGCTTTATATGTACACCCCTTTCTGTGAGTGCAGTGTCTCTATTTATGACCGACCATCCCAATATTTTGTCTACGCAAACAATCACTGTCCACTAAAAGTTGCTTTTCGACTGTTCTGTTTCTTTATGCATTATCATCATTGAGTAGTGTCATATCAACCTAACTTCTTCATTTGAACAACAGTTTGTAGTCAAGTTGAGTTTTTCACTAACGTTGTTAAGTCTAAATTAGAAAATCGAAGTTAACCAGGTGTAAGTGCACGAAAATTAGTAATACTTTATGGTTATAGGAGGTCATAGGTAAATGAGATTCTAAAAAATAGTAATGATTATCTGCAATAGTCCTTTCGAGATGTGAACTTAGTAAAACGAAGCATTGGATGACCAGAAATGAACTTGACGAAGTGCTGTTAGAATTGCTTTCCAACTTTCGATCAAAATCTTACATTTAAAAAATATTTTAATTGCAAAGTTCTAACCAAAATGTATTCTGGTTTAGCAAATTTTTAGCGATTCAAAACTTTGCTCTGAACAAAAATGATAATTTTACAAAATGACTGCAAATGTTATTTCCTTAAAAAAAAATATTTGCCATAAAAAAAAAAAATTACAAGTTACTGATTGTTTTAATGTAAATTAAAATAGATAAATTTAAATGTGTTTGAAATGACTGTTCATTCTATTTTTTTCTAGTAAACCTCTGAATAACAGCCACCGAAGGATGTTCACCTTTATGGAGTCCCGCGGGTGACCACTATTCAGAGGTGTTACTGTATACGAGGTGTGATCAAAAAATATCAGGACTAGAGCTAAAAAAACTACAGTAATTACAGGTTTGGCATTTAATCTCTTTCAAAGTAATCCCCTTCTGAAGTCACACACGTCATAAAGCGTTTTTTCCATTGTTGGAAAGTAAGACTGGAACTCATTTTCTGGGTTAACGAGCAGCTCCCTCATCACATTCTATTGGATTTCCTCAATATCCTGAAATCTTCCTTTCAAGTGGAGCTCAATTTTTGGAAAGAGGAAAAAGTTGCAGGGAGCCATATCTCGAGAATATGGTGGATGTTTGACCTGGGGAATTTGATTCTTGGCCAAAAATTCCTGCAAAAGCTGCGGTGAATGAGCAGGTGCGTTATCATGGTGGAGTTGTCACTCACTGGATGCATGCGTCTCTGGCCTTTTTCGATGAATAGCATCTTTTAAACATTCCAAACTTCACTATAGTACTCTTTGTTTACTGTTTCGCCACATGAAACTTACTCATGATGAACAATGTCTTTGTAATCAAAGAAAACAGTCAGCGATGTCTTCACATTGCTTTGACTCATTCATGCTTTCTTCGGTCTCGAAGAGCTTCGGAGGAGTCTTACACTGCAAAGACCAAGCCTTGGTTTTAGGATCTTAGCCATAAACCCACGATTCATCCCTTGTTGTGATCGATTGCAAAAAGTTTTCAGCACACTCAGGAAGTCCCTGTGTAGCACAGTATGGTCATGTGTTCGCTTAATGCGCTGTTAATCCGGGTTTGACTCCCAACAGTGCAAAGAACGCTTAGTCAGAGATCTCATAAAGATTGCACTGCTCACTGTAGTCTGGGTTTGGTTCTCTGGGCCTTAAGAGGCTTGGATTCCTCGGAAAATTCTGTGTCCAGAAGTTCGGATTCCTCAGAAAACAGTGGGTCCCAGCTCAGCATGACCATTGTAGTCCTTAAGCCGTAAAACCACGAACAAACAAGCACATTCGAGAAGTTCAAGTGTAGCTGAAAGCCAATTTCTTTTTTGTCTGCAGGGAGCAGACAAAAAAGAAATTGGCACAAACTTAACTAAAAAAGTTTTTGGCATAAACTTGTCAGACACGTGTCTCATATTCAGAGCTTCAGTCAGAATGGATTTCATTGAACCGTAGCTAATGTGGTACTCTTCAGATAACTCACAAATAGTGGTTCGACGATTTTCTGGCACATCTGAATGCACATCTTGGATGTTTTGATCAGTTTTGTTGGTTGAGGGCCTCCCCAGACATTCATGACTTTCGACAATTTCACGGCCATCTTGGAAATGTTTGAATCACTCAACAACTCTTGCATTGCTCATACTCTCTTCCCCATAAACATTCTTCACCTTGGCATAGATTTCAGCACAGGTATTCACAAGCTTTTGGAAATATTTGATGCAAATTCTCTGTTAAACTTTCTCTGCTATAATGAATGTGATAACACAGTATGGCGTTTATTCAAAGTTCTACTATAAAGAAGTGATGGGAGCTATGATATAACTTCCAGCGCATGTTTGGAAGTGTACAAGGTCAACATCTGCTGATCATCTTCACTTGGCACGTTTTTTCCTTGAGCATAGGGCACCAGTCCCGATACTTTTTGATCACACCTTGTATATATATATATATTGTAGAACCTCCATATAATGAAATGGACGGTTCCATAAAAAAAAATTCGTTATATAGGAAATTCGCTATGTGGAAACGATGTATTCATGAACCAGGGCAGGTCAATATGATACCAAAATTAAAATCCTGTTTTTCAGTAAACGACTGTTTCTCATAAATAACATTCAACCATTTGAAATATACATACATATAAAAAAATGAGATGAACAATTCTTACCTTAAAATGAAAATGTATTTAATGCTTCTTTCATACATGTTCATGCTTTTGTAAAAAAAAACCTCTTAATATCCTACTGCACAACAAATGGTGACGTTGATTCATCATAAAAGTGTTCACACTTACTAATATTCTGAAACACATTATCAGGAACATTTTCTAGAAACTGAAATCCATGGCATATTGTGTCAAACGCAGCCAACATTTCCTTTCTCAGAGGCTTGGGAATTTCCACATTATTCCCATCTGCTACTTCAATGTCTGCTTGTTCATCTTGGAGTGAGTTTATGATTTCTTCATCCATCAGATACTCTGTTATGATCACGTTGTTGTCAGCGTTGAGGATAACTCCTTCATTGATAAGACTTCTTGCTTGCAGGTTTTCCCAACACTGTTCAACTTGAGACAATACATTTTCACTCTCGATTGGTGGTGATTCAATGTAACAAGCTTTTGCGAAACAGTTTTTTATTGTCGATTCCAAAATGTTGTTTTGCCGAACTTCGGCTATGTAAATTCTAAGGTCAACCACCTTATCTGTAGTTCGATCGTTATCTAAAACCCAAATGAGTTCGCTCAGAATGCGTTTCCAGTAATGCATTTTCAATTTTTGTATAATCCCCTGACCCATCGACTTCAACTTTGAAGTTGTATTTGGTGGTAGAAAAATCAAGATCGAATTTGATAATTCTTATGAAACATTTGGATGAACCGGGCAATTATCTAAAAGCAAAGGAATTTTTCTCTTCATTTTAATCATTATTTTATTCAAATTTTGAACCATTCCTTGAAGATTTTGCTTGTCATCCACACCTTTTTATTATGGCGGTAATCTACTTCCAAAGACTGCACGCCTTTAAAAAGTCTGGGTTGTCTGCTTTTGCCAGTCACCATAAATCTCAGCTTTTCTGTTCCATATTTGCTCCTACCAAACCTGTTAGGCGTTCTTTGCTGTTTTTATCTCTATGGCAAGCATCGTCTTTGAAAGTGACAGTTTTGTTAGGTAAGCATTTAAAGAACAGTCTTGTTTCATCCACATTAAAAATGTTACTTAGGGAAGGGGGGTATACTCTTTTAAAATCCTCTTCAAATCAGTGATTTTCCACTGCTCACAGTCGACATCAATCACACTTTCGCCTGAAACAACCTTTTCCTTTATGCTGTGGCACTTTTTGAATTTATCCAACCAACTGGAACTGGCTTTGAAATCTTCATGTCCTAAATGTTTAGCATACTCCAGTGCTTTTTCTATTATAATAGGCCCCAATACTGACAATTTTTGCTTACAAACGATTTTGGTCCATTTTAACATAGCTTCTTCCAAAATCACACTGTTTAAACCGTTTCCTATCTGTTCCAACATCGTTTAAAGCTTTCATGATGTTACCTTGCTTTTTTATGATTATAGAAACCATATTTTGGAGGATATTAGACATAGCCGCAACATCCTTTTTCTGCAATCCAGAATCCACTTTATTCAAGACTTCAGCCTTTGTGACAACGCTGATAGATTTTCTTTTTAGACATTGCAAAAAAAACTTGATCGGGTGAAAATAGTCATTAGTGTAATCTTATGGATTAAAAAATCTTAACTGAATACACACAAGCTTGTATCCCTGAATGACCGAAAGACAAAACGTTTCACAAAGCAGAAAACTCTAAGCAAAGAAAACAAGTTGCCTCCCTATCTGTTGTTTCCTCTCTAGGGAGTTGTCCACTTAAAACAGGTGTGTCTGTGCTGACCACGAGCCACCGGTAGATTGGATCCCCCTCCTCCCTGTGATAAAGGAAATTCTTTCAACAAGAAGCCAGCGCAGCTATTTGCACCCCTGTGGGAAATTTGCAAGGTCTGGATTTCTGGTAATCAGACAAGCAAAAATGCATGACAAGTACCACTATTCAAACAATACAGTGTATTCAAAGACAATTGGGGCCTGTTTCTAGCCTAGCAACTTTGCGTTGTATTGGGCAACCAGACACAAGTGTGTATGCTTAAGAAAACTCTTTATTAGGGAGATTTAATTCCCTTAGGCGTGCCTCATTTTGTTTTGTTTGCCACTTAAAGTCTTATTGTATTCCTACAGTATTCAGGAACATGATGTCACTGACGTGACCACTCGATTTTCTGTTTTAGTCGTTAAAAAATTCGTTATATGAAAACACTTTCGTGTATAATGACCATGGGGATTTACCAAAACTTCGCTATATAGAGAATTTCGCTATACAGAAGTTCGTTATATGGAGGTTCTACTGTATATATAATTATTATTTTTTTTTCACCTATTGTCTCGTACATCTGGTATGTAGAACACAAAACATAAAAGAAAATTTGTATTAAATTTTGGACTTTTTCCATGTTGAATGTATTTTTTATTAAAACACTAATAGACAAGTTTCAAAACTGTTTAAATTCAAAATTATGAATTATATAATGATTAAAAAAGATCTTTATCAGTATGAATTAACCCATTTGCATCATTCGTAAAAGTGGAAAATTGGTCCATATCACCAATTTTTTTTTTATTGTGTAAAGATTAGAAATATTTCAAAATGTTAAAAAGACGAAAAACAAAATGGTGTACACAAAGAATTTATAATTTTATTTAGTTCAATGAAGTTATACATCAAAAGTAATTTGAGAATAATTTGCAAAATTATTATTAATTTAAATAATTTGAGAATTGAAAATAATTTGCGTGCTGTGTCGCGCTAGTGGTTTTTTTTGTTTTTTTTATGTGTAAAAACCTAGCATGCATATCTGTGCTTTGATAATGGCCAGGAAAATTCTGCACATACATGCACTTACGATGCAAATTGGTTAATTTGTATATTTTCAGAACACACTTTAAATATGTCGTGGAATGTAAATATATTTCATAAAAATATACACTTTGAACAAAACTGTTACACTTCAACCAGAATTGGGTAAGATATTACCCTTCTCAGGACTAACACAATTGCCAACTGGTCAATACATGAGCCATTGGGACATGTTTTTTTTTTTTCCGTACGGAATTGAGATGAATAATTTTTTTTTAGCCGAACAGATTAAGGTACTCTGGTTCATATAGAGGGCCTCTGATTTGCATCCTATCTGAGAACTGTCTTTCTTCTTTACAAAAAAAAAGGAGGAACTCTGCACTAAACCATGAGTGTAAAAAAAAAATAGTATTGTCCACTTTAGAGTTGCTTGACATAAACCTATTATGTACTATAGACTTGTTTTCATGTGACTTTTGTACATACTTTGGAAATAAAGGTATATATTTGTATGATTTTAAAAACATTGGATCTTTTTTGGTGTTTTTATAAGCATTTAACAAATGTGGCATGTGCTTTTCATATGTCAACTTTAAGTTTTCCTGTAAGTTATGTTTTGATCTCTAAATAATAATTTAAAAATTAAATATTCGCTGCACTAAACATAAAAATTTTAACCCTCTGTCTGTTAGCATGTAAAAAAGTATTTTAGAGCACCGAATATACAATATTTGTCAATAAGAATATGTTTGTTTTTTAGGTGCATCCATCATGACGTAAACCTTTGTGCTTGCATTATTTTCCTAACACCTTTAACATCCTTAAATAGTTTTCTTTTGAGATGAATTTTAATGTTTTAAACAGTACAGCCTTATCAAGAGCCAATTCTGATAAATAGGGTGCATATTCTAATATGATTTATTAATTTCCTTACTGCAACGAAGAAATTATGTATCATAAAAAAATATTGATCTAGCTACAAATGGGGCAATTTTCCTTTGCCTTTTTCTTTAATCTTAAAAGTTCAGTATGATGCATCCAATTAAACTAATTTTTAACAAAATAAATTGTGATAGTCAAAAAAAAACCAATGAAAGCTATACATTTAAGTGTGACATTTTCTTTTAAATGAAGTAAGGTGGGTTTTCACCACATCTACTTTGCTACTTGAATTATAAATTGTATGTTAAAAGGTAAACTAATTTATACTACTGTCAATTTTTAAAAAGAAAGTGCAGTTTCTTGAATTTTTTTCCAAACTTTGCTTTGTGTAGAAAAAAGTTTCGACGTTCACGATTCTCATAATATGCTTCCTTTGATCAACTTTGATTAGGAAATCTATATGCTGAACATTTGTAAAAATGTGTGGAATCACCTTGTCTGATAATTTAGTATATTCTCCATGTTACTATGAACTGGAAACTTGGTTTCTGAAAATTATTTTATTTTAATCAGGAACAAGGGGACTAAGAACAATTCAACTTACGACCAAGGTAATGAATACACAACCAGTATGTCCATGATTCTTTCATATACTTGAGAATACATACATCTAACATTACATATACTGGTTAATAATAATAATAATAATATATTTTTTCTATGCATGTACAATCATTCTTTGACTTAATTAAAATCATTCAAATGTGTAATAAATTCACTACTTACATGCACGGCATCATGGGAAATGCATCAAAAAAAAAATTATTAAAATCTGCATACCTAAAGTTGCACCCATATTTGATTAGATTGTGTTAGTATGTGTATTTTCAATTCTAATTTAAATCTATAAATATTTTTACTTTCTTTTATTGGTGGAAAACAATTCCAATATTTAACGCCGTAAAAATTTATATTTTTCACGCCCATCCTTGTCCTTATTTTAAGAGATTCGTATTTCTCTTATAATCTTGTATTTTTAATATTTTTCGTTTCCTTTAAATTTATTGTATTTTTATGTTCACCCACTTGTTTCCATTCATATATTGCCTTTAAGTTATTAAACTCGTGAGTTTCAGCAGCATTTAGTATTCAATATTTATTTTTTATTTTTGTTTCAGTTGATTTGATTTATTTGCTATATTTATGAGTGCTCTATCCATAATCATCTGTACGATTTTTTGTAATTCCCATATTAACCCATACACAATTTCCATATATTAGAACTATTAACACTTTACCAGGGCATAATATAGGTTTATTGCAATGTTCTCTGGTGTCATCTCTATAAATCTTACAATAAATCCTACTTGACATATTTTTTTACACATAAATTCTGTGTTTGTTCCAAGTTAACTTATCAATTTGTAAACCTAAAATTTCCAATCTTCTGTATTTAATTTCATCTTCATGTATACTTATTTATTTACAGTTGAATCTAATTTTTATTTATATTTTCAAAATCATATATATTATATATATTCACAAATAATTGATTTTTTAAGAACCAGTTGTGTAATACATGTTTTCTTTGACAGTACAGTCCCTGCCGGACCTAGACCTCCTTAGCAATCGTCACCATTCTCCTCTATCCAAGGCCTTTCTTTGCCATTCTCCCATTCTTTGCAGATCTTCTTCCATTTCATCAAGCCACCTTGTTCTAGGACGTCCCATTTTTCTTCTTCCTACTGCATTGGCTTTCATGATTTTCTTAGCCATGCTAGATTATTCCATCCTTTCTACATGTCCGAGCCACCAGAGTCTTTTTGCATTATTTCTGTCACCAACTCAAGGTCTCCATATAAATGGTGTGTTTCCCTGTTTTTCCTAATTCTCCATATGCCATTTTCATTAACCGCCCAAATATTTTCTGGAGTACTTTCTTGTCCCATATTCTCAGCAGTTCTTTGTCTCTAGCTGTAAATGTATATGTCTCTGCTTCATATGAAACTACAGGTCTAATTATTGTTTCATAAGTGGTAACTTTAGTTTTCGTGAGACATTCTTGGAACTTAGTACTTTCTCAAATGTGAAGTAGCACCTACTAACAGCTGTTATTCTTTCTTTAATCTCTGCACTTGTCTTGCAATCATCTGTTATCATAGCTCCTAAATATTTAAATTGATTCACTTTTTCAAAGCTCTCTCTCTCTCTCTTCTACCCATTATTCTTCTTTCCAAGCCATTCATATTCTGAAACCTTCTTTTATCCCTTGAATTAATCATATATTTAGTTTTATCTGCATTGATTGTTAATCCTAGCTCTTTAGCACTATTTTCAAAATCTTGTAGGGCTTCTTTTAACACAGATGCATCCTTGCTTATAAAGACTATGTCGTCCGCAAAAGCTAGATGTTGCAAGGTTCCATTGAAAGTTGTGTCAACTGGGTACATGCTTATTTTTCTTATAGCAGCTTTATGTGCTAAATTAAATGATGTCGTTGAAAGGGTATCACCTTGTCTTAGACCCCTCTTCACTTCGAATTCATTTGACAGCTGTCCTTGAATCTTTACTTTGGCCTTGCTATTCTTTGTTAGCTTTACTAAATTAATAAGGGAATATGTATTTCTCTCAGAACTGGAGTAATTTTTTCTTCAGCTTTATTAAATAGACCTTCTAAAGTTCCATCACTAATCACACAATAAACTTGTATCATCAGCATGCATGTCTGCTTCCTCATCCTCTTTAATGTTGTCATTGATACAAATAAAAAAAGTAATAGGCCGAGGGTTGAACCCTGCGGTATTCCATATGAATTTCTAAGTTATTTAGAGTTAATTTTTCCTACATGAACTACTTGAAATCTGTTAAATAATTCCTAAATTTAATACCATCCCTCATATTCTTCCAGTTTTTTTATTAATCTTCCTTTATCTAAAGCACGAAATACTCTAGGCAAATCAAAGAACAATCCCATTACATATTCGTTCTTCACTATTTTATTTTGAATAGTTCTATTTTTAATAAAATATCTGTTGATTTTCCTTTTAGGAAACCAAATTGATTTTGTGATTGTTTTATTTTTTTCCATGTATTCAATTAATCTACCATAAATTATTTTTTCTAGTAACTTGGCAAGTATCGCCAGTATAGAAATTGGTCTATAGTTATTAGTCATATTTTTTACCCTTTTTAAAAGTAGGGGTAATTGTAGATATTTTCATTTGTAAGATATTATTACCCTTCACAGGGATAACACAATTGCCAAATAATGGTCAACACAGAAAAGCCTTCGAGGCAAGATTTTTGTGAGTTTATCGTGGGGGAATTTATTATACAATAATCTTTGACATGTATATGGAGCTCAAACTAGAGCTTTTCATTTTTTGAGAAAAAGAGACACCGTCCCCATCCTGGATTCGAACCAGGGTCCCTCAGTTTAGCCCGGAGTATCTTAAACCTCTAGACGAACGAGGATAGGAAACAATGCTCTTTTTCTCCGTATATAAAGGGTAATAATATCATACATCCTTATATACGGAGAAAGAAAGCGTTGTTTCCTGTCCTCGTTCGTCTAGCGGTCTAAGACACTATAGGCTAAACGGAGGGACCCTAGTTCGAATCCAGGATGGGGAAGGCGTCTCTTTTTCTCCAAAAACAAAAAGCTCTAGTTT
>QLNU02015360.1:426805-449551 GCA_006491805.2 Dysdera silvatica | reverse complement strand
ACACAAAAACATTTTTTCATCTATCGATACTATGAAATTTTATTGGCACTAGGGATGTTTACGACTAGGGATACAGCCAGGCTCAATTTTCAAGCCAGAGCCTAAAGACTGCAATTTTGAGCCTGCCCGAGCCCAAAGATTGCAATTTGAGCCTGAAACTTCAATATAGAAAGTCAGTTTTCAGCTTCAGTTGCATCCGAGACCTAAAATAATATGAAATATAGAGCCATCATTACTGATGGAGTAAAAGCCATGATAAGGCACATTTATGGATTTATTACTATCTGTAGACAGCATGACGATTTTCCCGACTTTATTGCATACCACTGCATCACTCATTAGCAAGAGACTGAATACAAGCAATGTCATGGACATTGCTTTTAAAATGGTAAACTCTGTTCATGGAAAATTTCTTCAAAATCGGCTTTTCAACCTCAGTCTTGACGAAGGTCAACTGTACATAATTTTACTCACAGATGTGAGGTAACTGAGTAGGCACAAACTTTTGCAAAGGTTTCGCAGTTTGTTGAGAGAAATAATATTCTATTTTAAGGAGAGGGGAGATGAGTATGCTCAGTTAGATGATGAAGAGTAGTTGATTGATCTTGCTTTCCTTTCTGATTTCACAGGTGAACTTAGTTCTATGAACATAGCTCTACGAGGTAAAGGAAAATGAACTGAACATTTGATAAGCACTGTTTTTTACTACAAAACCAAATTTCAGCTGACAGTGATTGACTTCGCAACCAATACTTTTGATGACTTTCCAAATATGCAGGATGATATGGAAGAAATCCTGACTTTGTTTTTCAAACATAAAACTATACGGAGGGAATTAATTCTGTTGTTCAGCAGTTCTAAATAAAATTCTGTGAATTGGAAAAAATCAAATCAATTGTAAAGTACACGTCATATCTATTCTTAGTCAATTTGGATGAAAGAGCCAGTGTTTGTGAAAATTTCTTATTGAGCAAAAAATATCTTCAAAATGAGGTATTAACTCTAAAAAATGACATTTTTCTGAAGGCCTGCTCAGGAGAAGAATCATTCTGGAAGTTCATGCCTAGAGGAAAAATTTCCCAATTTGAGAAGATGCAGTGAAATTCTACACTTATGTTTTGGTCCAACTTATTTGCGTGAATCTGCATTTTCATACCTAAAAATCATGAAGAGTAATCAATGTTCCACTATGACAGATGAACACCTTCAGGATTCCCTGCAGCTGGCCCTCAAACAGTACTTTCCTGACATCCAACAGATGGTGAACGAAATGCAGACCCAGGTATCTAACTAATGAGCCAGGTCGCACGATTAATGAATGATTTACAACTAACTTTTCATATTTTGTGGAAGCTGCTATCATTTGTTATTATTTTGGCCATAAGCTAAGAAGCCAAATACAAAAAATAACATTACACAATAATATACAAGGTGGTTATAATTAAACTTTGCCTATTTAGAGCACCTTGAAGCTTGAACCGTTTAGTAGATTTGCACCAAAATTGGTATATAGACTACTCAAAGGATGCGGAAAAGGAATCTGCAAAAATATTTACTTCAAAAACGTTCGCTATGGGGCGCTTTTTAGCGCAATACTGCAAAAGCGAGCTCTGAAATGACCAACACACAACAGGAATGACATTTTTAACATTTAGTGCCATTATTATTAATTTTATAGTAACATTATTATAACTTATTGCATCGAAACATTTCAAATGAACGTTATGCGAGCAATAACATTGCAGGCGTACTATGGAAAAAAAATATTTTTCACATGCAGATAGAGAGTAAAGAAATGCAGCAAGTAAGCACCTATTAATCGTGTACAGAATGATGTAATGAAGGTTGCTCGATGTGGTCCCTATCGTTCACTTGTAAAAGTTTATGGCCCTGTCAAATGTTCTGCAATGGCTCTTCGGTACCGTGAGTTGCTCCAGACGTTTGTTTTGCCGCAATTACAGAAACGACATCAACCATTTTCGTGCAAGATGGTGCGCACCCACATGTCGCACGATCCGTCAAAACTTTTTGCTCCAGCATCTCACCTATGTTATCAGTCGTTCGTTTACTAATCACTCGCACACGTTCGCCAGATCTCACTCTGTGCGACTTCTAGACTTCTAGTTGTGGGATCATTTAAAGAATTTGGTTTATTGTGGAAGTGTTGCTATGTTAGCAGAATCCAAGAATTCCATAACGCTGCATATGTAAAGCCTCACGGAGGATTAGTTGCGATGCGCTGTTGAACACATTCTGCATTGGCTTGAATTGTTACAAATAAATGATGACGGCCACATCGAGGAACACCCATTACATCGTCCTGTACACGATTAACAGCTGCTTAAATGTCATATTTCTTTACGCACTATCTGCATGTGAAAAAAAACCAAAATCCATTGTACGCCTTCAGCGCTGTCGTACTGTTATTGCTCGCACAACGTTCATTTAAAATGTTTCGATGCACTAAGTGTTACTAAATGTTAAAAATATCATTCATGTTGCGTGTTGGTCATTTTAAAGGTTGCTTTTGCAGTATTGCACTAAAAAGCGCACCTAGCAGACGTTTTTAAAGTAAAAATTTTTTTTACAGATTTCTTTTCCGCATTCTTTGAATAGCCTATATACCAATTTTGGTGAAAATCCGCTGAACAGTTCAAGCTCCAGGGTGCTTTGAATATGCCAAGTTTAAATATAACCACCCTATACTTACTCAGTACTAAAACAAAGAAAGTCTTAAAAATGCAAGAAGTAGGGACTCCCCCACCTCCCCGGTAGTGTGGTAGATCAGTGCTAGTTTTGATACTAGATAGATCAGTCTGCTTGAAGTTGGCCACCCCTGCCCTAGATAATGACTATATCTAATACAATAAAATTATTACCCTGGGCGGCGTGGGCTTAGTCAGACTAACGTCATTACTCACTGCTGTCCAGGCAGACATTTCAATCATATATTTATTGCTAGCTCATTCCTTGGGTTGCACTGTATTTCACTTCATGTATTGCTTAATTTTTATGAATGCCATACTTTCATTTATATTAATTGAAATGTAATCAATCCATATGCAAAATGTGTAAATGTCATGTAATGTCTAAAATAAAGTTATTAAAAAAGTTACTTTTTTAGAGTAAATTTGGTATAATCACCCAAAGAAAGACTGCATTTCACAGTAATTTTTGTTTTACCATCACTTACAGATATGGTACAGCCAGTTCTAAAAGCATCTGAACATAACTTGTTATTCATGCCCCTTAGGTTGAATTGTCAAACCAGAAGTATCATTAGATTCAGAATTATGTCTGCTATAAATTAAAATGTGCATATTAGTTGCATGAGGGATAGTTCCCATATTTATTTTAACATTTCAAAAATTTCAAATGGCAGCACCTATATTTTGTATGATTGAAAGATTTGTCACATCGTAATTACATTAAATATCAATTTTTGTGCATTTCTGACAATCACCAGAGATATTATGCCATAATCATTTGGGGCTATCTATATATTCGGGTTTGAAAACTGAAGGTTATAATAAAGGTCCAATGTTTACCATATTTCATAATCTGTCCTCAAATCTTCAGGTTTTTTTTTTTTCACTTTTGGGTTCTATTTTCACTACAAACGATAAAACACTTAAAATGTTTTAAATAATGTTTGAATTGAGATATTTTAACAACTGATACTGCATTAAAATGGAGATGAATTTTTGTTTTACAAAATACTGATTAGCATTTCTTGACACCTTCATTTTTTTATTAGGCTTTAGAGGAAAGTCCAGATTTGGAAGTCTTGGATCGAATTAAAGTCAGGACAAAAAATGATCCACTACGTTGGCCTTTACAGGAATCAAAATTGACATCAGAGCTACACCCAGATGTACCTGATTTTGTTCCTGGTAAAAAATGGCCAATACCGCCAGGTATATTATTTTGTAAATTTATAATTTTTTGGTGTTGGAACAGAATTTGCATTGGACAGTACATGTCATTATTTAAAATTGTTGCTCATATTTCAGAATGAATATGGAACTTTAATTTTTTTTTTACAATCTAAAATAGATTTGGTCAGTAGTGTTTTAAATTATACAGTTGGATCTTGATATAAAGTCACCCTGCATATAAGGCCACTTTTCTGAAGTATCGGCTGATTGAATAGGAATTGTGTGTTGCATTTTACCGCTTATATGTTCAGATTCTGGACAGAAATTCGTTTATAAGGTCACTGAGTTTTGAGAATTCAATGATGTGATATTGGCAAGCACTCATTACTCTTTGAGGAAGGAGGAGAATTTTCCTAAAATAAAATGGGGGAGAGGGTTTAATGGGTGGTATTTTTTCCTGAAGAATCTATTTTTCCCTTCTCTAGTCACTCCTCCTCTTCCCATTGTAGGTCACCGCAGAGCTCTGTTCCCTGTCCACAGGAAACCGTTGTTCATCAACAGGACTTTCCCATGGCACATATCCATACCTGCTTTCACCACTACCATTTGGGTATCTTCATACTAACAAACTGTTATTTCTCCTACAACAGGCATCAGCATCACTCTGCAAGAAGTGTACAGATGGTGTTGAAGAAACCATTTAACGTCTCTTATTGTACTGCTGAACATACAACCTCCTCCACAATAACCTCGTCTCCACTTGCAGGGAACTTGGCCTCCTGGTCCCACCCGGCCTAAAGAACCTGCTTGCTGCTTACCACTGTCCACAGTTTCCAACGTTTTCTTGTTTTCTGTGCTCCTCCATTTCTTCATCAGCATGTGACGCTTCTTGTAGCCCTGATTGCCTCCATCACACTGTTCTGCTGTTTTTCTTCGAAATGATAGCCTGAACTGCTTACACCCACCTCAGGGCTTTCAGTTGGTCCATATTTTTGTCTCAAGTTTGTATTAGACTATATTTTCATCGCTAGTCAGTCTTTTTTTTCATTTGGTCTCTGTTTTGTTTCACATTTAATAGACGCTATTAGAAATTACTTAATTAAGAGTAAATAATGCACAATATTCATATGTTAGCATTTGAAAATATACATATCATGAAGGCATTTCCGGATATAATTGCTGTGCGATAAAATTCACATGGTTGAATGCTGATTGATCGGAGGTGATGAAGCTGTGGGACATCACATCTATACTATATGGTGGGATTGCAACTCCAGACAAAGCAGACAGGAACAGGATTTACGGGCCCTTAGAAAGTTCAGCATATTCTCTCTCCCTTTCTCATTCAGACGGCTTTCAAAAGCTAAAAATATCGTTTCTCGGGTCCCAAAAAGCTTTGGGTTGCTGCACCCGTATCCTCCCTAAATGGTGGCCCTGGTAATAATTGTGTCAACTCAACATGCATACTTTGGAGTTTATAAACTCTGTAATAAAATGGCCTTATATTTGTTCTTTTCCGTACACACCAGTTTCGCCTCACCATGATACGATGTATTTTATTGATGCGTAAAGTTTACACATTTAAGAATCTCGCTTTCTTAATAGAGGAAAGAAAAATTCACCATTTGTAAGCATCTGCTTATTTTTTTTATACTTCGACGATATGTGTACTTAAAAATTTGGCACATAACTGTAACTCCATATTCATTCTGTTTGCATTATTTTCACGAACATTTGTTTTTCATTGGCTGTATTTCATTAGAATGGCCCAGGTATCAACAAAAAATTTTTCCATTTATTTCTCATTACTACAGTAATTTCGCAGCGATAAGGCGTTATTGATACGCATTTAAAAGCTATGCTTGAGTTGGTTTTTTTTTGGGGTGGGTGATAACATCGAAGCAATTATTACTGTTTTTCAACGTTTCTCGTGAGCTGCTTTTTCAAACAAGCGATTTTTTTCAACGTTTTTTGCAAACTGCTTTTTTAAATCATTTTCTTCCAAACTTAATTTTTAACTAGAGCAAGAAAATTTCTTTTCGTGAAAACCTGTTTTTTGTTCGTCATACAGCTAACCTGGTATCGCATCATTTTACTATTATTTTATTCATTACCATTTTGTTTTTACATGTTGATAAATAATGATAAGATGATAAGATAAATAATAATTTATATTTATCTAAGAGTTTTTTCTAAGCAATTATTTTCTAATTTCAAACACTCATTTCTCAATTCTTTTTTCACAAATAATATTTCTTAAGATAAAAATTTTATTACTTTTTTTTTTTCTTTGTTCTCAAAGTACCAAATGCTGATTGATCATTCATGATTAGAACTTCATAGTTCGTCTGCAGTTTTTTGAAATTATATGAATATACAATTTTAAACAAGTGAGCTGATTGTACTTCAACCAAAATTAAATTTTATTAATTTTTAAACATTAAAGTAATAAATTTTTTGGTATATAAATCGTTATAATGGTGTCTTAACATGTTCTATGTATTAATGATGTTTGTGATTAAAAATATTTTTTATTATAATGTAGTTTTAAAACATGTGAACCAATTACAGGTTATGTACTGATATTGGTAAAGATAAAAGATTATATATATAATTTTATACTTAACATTTATACAATAAACTTATTTATTAATTATCAAGTAAATAAAAGTTTCTCCCCCTCCTCTTCTGTTCATATACATAGAAAGTTCATTAAGTAATGTAATTGTTACCAGCATTTGATGTTGAATTCTAATTTTTCTATCTATTCAATCGTTTTTAAAAACAGTTGTTTTTTGACAACAAACAGTTCATTGGCATTTTTCTTAAACAACATAGACACCAATTATTGATTAACTGCTCACTGTAGTCCGGGGCTTGGTTCCCTAGGCCTTAAGAAGTTCGGATTTTTTGGAAAACTGTAGGTGCCAGTGCAGCATGACCTTTGCTTACCTTGCCCCCATCATAAAATTCAAACAAATAACAAGGCCAGTTCGGCCTGTTTCATTGAACATACAATCTTACATCATTGATGTTCTTGTATATTTCTCTCCTTCCAACAAATGTCTCCCTCTCTCATTCCTTTTGTTCGAAGATTCTGTGTCATGGTTTTCAGAACTTTCAAGAAACAATTTATTTAACCTGAGGCAGGTATTATATATTAAACGGTGCATGCAATGAGTTTAATAGGGAGGGCTTCTATGTTTTACTGAAGTTATGCAACATGTTGATATAATATACTCAATATGAAAAAACTACCCCCACAATGTTGTTGCAAACTCCTAATGTATTCTACCTAGTGCTGTGTCCTTTTTTGTTCTTATCTTTATATTGCTTTACTTGAATTCTGTTCTACCTTTAAATATTCCCAACAACATTGTTCAATATTAAATTTGTAAGAATTGTGACATACGATTACCATCGAAAGGGAAAATGTGTGTGTGTGTATATATATATATATTATATCAGTGGCATATATTTTAAAGCAGGGTCCTCAACCGTCTGCCACTTCGCTCACCCATGTTTTATGCAGTTTGTCAGTTCAATAAAAAATGCTATGTCCCTGATATATATATATAGATACATACACACACACACATATATATATATATATATATATATATTTCATATCATTTTTATTATGCTACATGTATACAATTAAATCAAACTTTAAAAGTTAAGCATAAATACGAAAATTAGGAATTATATTGAATATTTAATAATTGTTTATGTATATTATAGCTTTAAGATCTGGTTGCAATGAGACTACACAAGTAAAGCGACTTTTATCATCAAGCAGTATTGAGGTAAAGTAAAAATTCTGTATATGTGTTTAATTGTTAAATGTTTTTGAATGGACAAATCTTCAAAGTGGAACTAATTTTATTAATTTGGTGTTGTATTATACTTGTAATAGAATGCAGGTTATAAGCTTGTAACAATATTAAAGGACAATCACTTTTAGGTCTCTTTGTTTTTGAGACAGATTTACAAATTCTAATCATAATACCTGTAAAATTGTTCTCTTAACGTTGTTAAAAATATCTTAACATTGCTCATTTGCAAATTGAAATCACTCATTCTAAACCACTTAAGCCATCTTTGGTACATTTTGGCATCCAAAGTATCCATATGATTACACCATGTCATACAGTTTTTGCTCCCGGGTAGTAAGTGTTATTTTCTGATGGCTTCTGTTTGGAAAACATAGAAAATGGCTATTATTCCCCTCAAACTTTGTTTTTTTAACCAGGACCGTGTTAATTTTGAATTTTACCTGCTTTGAATGAGAAAATCTACGAATTCATGTTTTTTATTTCCATAAAGTAAAAGACAAACACACATATATCAAAAGTGACATATATTTGCACTACAGTTGTGAAAAAAATTATTACAAAGGATTTAAAAATGAGTAGATTTCAGAGATTTGGGATTATACTGTAAATTACTTTCAAGAATCAGTCCCCAAATATAGTCTCTTATCATGTTCTCTTTATACTGTCCTCGGTAGCGACATTCGAATTCTGATATATTTCTTAATTGGAAGCGCTCGCCTTGCTTCTCTGAGTACACTCCCATGTTATCCTTAAATTTATCTAGGTGAGCATTGATGACATGAACTTTCAGGGACACCCTGCGGCCCATTTTTCCATAGTTCTTCACCAGAGTGTTAACCAGTTCCACATAGCTTTTGGACTTATGATTGCTCAAGAACAGGGTTGAAAGACTTCCGCGAAAATGCGGAAATCCGCTTTTTTTTATTCCGTTTTCGGAGTTGCCAATATTATTCCAAAAATCCAATAAAATTTTTATAGGGGGGGGGGGTTATGCCTATTGAGCTTGCAGTGTTAGTAGAGACTGGATGACGTCACTGACATCGTAGAGACAAAAAGACATTGATTTTTTCAGAAAGTAGACCAAGAACCTGCACTCAAAAAAATTTCCTGCAACTTTTCAAAACATTTTGCGAGAAAATCATTAAACCAGGTTATTGCTGAAAGTAGCCCAAAAGTCTGCTGTTCTCCAGTAGCAATTAGTGCCATAGAGATAAGAGTTTATGTTAGAGTAAGGCTAACATAAACAAATGCAGTATCTTATCTTTCTTGGGTGTTTGCCAGCTTACACATAGTTTGTGCTTTTTCGTCTGCTCATGCTGTTTTTGTTCCACATTTTTTATTTTCATTTGTTTAGCATTCATTGTTTAAAATTATTTTAATTGTGTGCTTTACTGCTGTTTTGCTGATTAATCGATGCTTATGGTGAAGGATAGATGACTTTAGTTGTGTGATGTTCTTTCCTTCGCAGTGCATTTATGTTCATTTAAAAATATTCCATGCTTAATTTATCAGAATTGCGTATTTAATGTTTTCTCTCAATTACCCTTTTAACGATTTGTTATAATGGAAGTAAATTCAAAAATCGAGCACAAAGTTCGTTCCATCGATGCCCAGGAGAAAATAAGTTTAAGTTTGAATGGCTGAATAAAACTGTGGTAGTTAAAGCATCGAAAAATGTTGGTGACAATATGTTGGAACATGTAGAAGTGAAAGTAGGGGACAAACTCACCTGCAAACTTTGCTCTGACAATATTTATTATGTTAAGGTATTATTACCTCCTAGGAATAACACAATTGCCAAATATGGTCAACACAGAAAAGCCTCCAGGACGAGATTTTTGTGAGTTTTCGTGGGGGAATTTATTATACAATAATTTCTGCCACCCACGTATAGCTTATAGCTCAAACTAGATTTGTTTGGAGAAAAAGAGATGCTTTCCCCATCCTGGATTCGAACCAGGGTCCCTCCGTTTAGCCCGGAGTGTCTTGGACCGCTAGACGAATGAGGGCAGGAAACAACGCTCTCTTTCTCCGTATGTAAAGATGTAAGGTATTATTACCCTCCGCAGGGATAACACAATTGCCAAATATGGTCAACACGAGAAAGCCTCCTGTTTCTTTGTTTCTTTAGAGAAAAATAGACTGAGGAAAAGATGTTTTTGGGGTCATCTACTGAGTGTATCGTAACAAAAAGTTTGAAGGATGCTACAGTAGTGGCCTTTTTAGAGCAAGCTAGTCAGGCTTATATCCAATGTGCTCAGTACTTGCAGAAAAAATTGCCTTTGGATAACCCCCTTCTTAAATGCTTTTCAGCAATTGATCCAGTAGCTCGAGGACATTCTGTTACGTTAGATAGGCTAAAAAAATTGCCCAGGTTAGTAAAAAATGTATTATTAGAGGAAGATGGAGCACAATATTCTCTTGATGTTCATTTATATCAGGGTGACAAATCTCTACCATCTCATCAAGATGGATCTGGAAATGCCTTGCATATTGATGTTTGGTGGGCTGCACTTTGTATGTTAAACAAATTCAGTGCCCTCTCAAAAATGGTGAAGGCATTATTGAGTTGTTTTCATGGCCTTCAAGTTGAAAGTTCTTTTAGTGTGATGGGGGGGCATACTTGATAAAGAATCCAACACCATGAAAATTGAAACATTTTCATCTGTTCAGACTGTAAAATATAAGCTACTGAGTTAAAATAAGCCAACCTTAGAATTTTTCAAGAAAAATGATTATTTGCATGACCCTGTAAATAGAAATTTACGTCAGAATATGTAATCAGCATATTCAGAATATAAGAAAGAATTAGAAGATAAAGAAGAAGAAATGTAAAGAAAATGAAAGGAGTTAAATATCTCTAAAAACTTATGCAGCAAATTAAAATCAAATGCTTTGGTTCGAGAGAAAGAAAACTCTAACAGGCTAATTCATAAACGAAGGTTAGAAGAAATGGTTAGACGGAAACAGCTTAAGAAAAGGAAATTACATTAGTTTAAACTTTATTATTTATCAACAAACATGTAAAGTTTTTTAAAATATTTATATTTACTCATTAATAATTTTTTGTTGGATTGAGAATGAACATTATATTCACCATCAAACTTATTATTTATCAACGAAAATGACTGAAGAACGTAACTGACTTTTAAATTTTCTAAAATTCACACCACATTGCATGAAATCATTCATTTTGCATTTATTAATTAAAGAAATCATTATCTCTACTAAGGTGAGTTATTTTTTATGTATATATTTTATATGTTATATATATTAAAACTATTTAGGTGGGGTGACATATGTTCATGGAATGAAAATTAAGTTGTTTACCTACCCATCCTCTTGCCGTGCCAGTTTTCCCCGTGAAATTCAGCTTTTTATTTTGCTGTCCACTTTCAATTTCAGCCTTTTTTTTTGCTGTCCACTTTCACCCCTGTCAAGAAGCCCTTAACCACTAAGACAAAGCTATTCCAATCTGCGTTTTCATACTTATTGAGCTTCTTGGGGAACTTCTTTGCATGCCAGGAGATTCTTTATCTATGAGCTGACGAAGACACCAGCTTTGACCATTGCCTCAGACAGATTAGGAAAGAAGTCCTGAAGGCTGCTGATTCCTTATCTGAAGCTTTAACAAATTGTTTAATAAGGCCTAATTTAATATGGAGTGGCGGCATTATCACCATCACGCAGCTAGAGCTAAATTGAATTTAAGTGTTTCTGGCTACAGGATTTGAACTACTGTTGCTGGCAAAATGCCAAGACCTGTCCAGTTCAGATATAGGGAATACCAGTACATTTCTACAATGTGCAATATGAAACATTATCTTATTTATATGTAATGAGAAAAAATGTGTACTGGAAAAGGGTAGATCTCAAAATGTCATTGTCCCGATTACAAAAACGAAATTTATGAGGAATAATAGCCATTTTCTATACTTTTGGAACACAAGAAATTAGGAAATAGCAAGTATTACCCAGGAACAAGAACATTTTTTTTGTTACATAGTGTTATCTGTTATGTTTCATATGTTAAGTCATTTTTTCAGTGTTTAAATTCATGCAGCATTTTAAACTCCTCTTTGTAAAAATTGCAACATCATGAAAGAATTATGCAATTGAGGTGAAACTTACAGTAAATGCGAATTGAGGTGCTTTATGCAAATAGTTAGAATTTCAGAGTCACTGCGCATGCGTGCGCTGAGTAGTACTCTTTGAATTGCTATTTTAGCCATATAAATAAAGAGCTGTAGCAGGATGTTGAGTATAGTCAACGGTTGTCTGCCAGTGGCAAACGTTTCATTAGAAGACACTATGTCTGTGATGACAGAGAGTGCCATATGAGCCAGTTACGAAGTTTCGACGGGGAAAAAATTTTCGCCTTCGATAGGTTTTCTTATCGTACAATAGCATGTTGTATGGAGCGCAATGTCGCAACAGTGATGCAAGTTGGAAGCAATGGACTGAAGAGCACCGGACGAGTTGCAAATCTGGCAGTGGACAAAGAAATATTACGTCAGCATGGGATAATAAACTCTTCAACCACACGGCAGCGACGGACCATACAAGTTCATCTCAACTATTGGCAGAATGCTTGAATACTGCTACAGATGTGTCAATGTTTGCTCCAACAATTCGTCAGTGTCTGCTGCACCGTGGAACTACATGCAAGAATTCCTTTGTTCAGGATTGCCCTGATACATAGCCATTGATGCCCATGATTACAATGGGCTCATTAACATAGACAGTTATGTGCTGATTGTCAACGAGTTATCTTTTCTGATGAATTCCGCTTTAACTTGGGGTATAGCGATGGCCGCATCTGCATTAGATGTTATAGCGGTGAACAGCACCTGCCAGAGTCCTTTATCAAACGTCGTACTGAAAGAATGCCAAGTGTGGTGGTCTGTGACGTCATCGGGTATCATGATTGTCAGTAATCTAAACAGCAACTGATACATCAGAGTTCTGGAGCCCAAAGTCGTACCCTCCCTTCAGCGCATTACTGGGGTTATATTTCAACACAACAATGCCCATTCACATGGTGCTAGGAATGTTGAAGACTTCTTTTCAGTACAGTATTAATAACTTCTTCCTTTGCATGTCTATTCACTGGATATGTTGCCTATTGAAAATGTCTGAAATTTTGTCGGTCAGTGACTTGCTTGTGACGCACGTCCCGTAGCTTATGCAGGTAAATTTTGAGTTTTTATAGAAGCAGTCTGGAATGCTTTTCCTCAGATAGAAATTCAAAATCTGTTTAATTCGATGCCAGGTTGATTGCAAGCACTTAGTTCAGATCATGGTGGCTGCAACAAATGCTCATTTTTAACTTATAATCTTACTGTTTAGCTTCGTAAATGTAATCATTATTTGCATTAGTATAGGTCGTTGGTTGAATAAATGTCATTCAGTTTTGATGGTTCCTTCATGGTGTTGCAATTTTTACAAACAGGAATATATAATGTTTCATTTATTAACCTGAATTTCATTTGGAAGGATATGTGTTGTGTTGAGAATCATGGAAGTACAAGTCGGCTATTTTGCTGGGAATGAAGTATTTTGTGTTTATATTCATAAAAAAACTCAGTAAAATGTGTTTTTTTTTTTAACTGCTGTGCTTCTAGAGTTTAGAAAAGCTTTAAATATTTATATTAGTGGCCAGGGTATTCTGATTTAAATCATGATTTTTTAATAACTTAATTTTTAAAAAAAAAATCATCGATTAAATAAAGAAAAAAAAAATAGATTTTTTCTTTATTAAAGTTTAATTGTATTCAAAAAAAACTCCAAGAAGAGGTGATGCACTTTATTTAAAATAAACTAAGGAAAAGAAGTACGCACTAGTACACACTAAGATTGACTTTCTTTCAACTGAAATCTGGTTTTTTTGGGACAACCAGTAGAGAGAGAACATTATTCATTGACTTGGACAGTAAATTGATTGTGTACTGTCTCATCTTTCTCAAAAGAAATGCAGAAGATTTAGTTGAACTACTTTAACCAATTACGTTATCCGTAGATGCATTACAGAAAGATAGTTGCTCTATTTCCAAAGCTGTTCATATTTGGCAAAATCTTGAAGGAAATATATTGAGGAAAAGTTTAATAAAAAGAACAAAGATTTTCAACAAGCTAAAATTTTGCACTGGGTGCCCCACACTTTCTAGTATTTTTAAATAGACCCACATTTTTGTTGAAGCAGATTGACCAAACTTGAAGGAGGGGCGAGCAGCTTTTGCCAGTAAGAAATATTCTTCTACGTTTATGCATGTAATAATACAACTCTAACTAAATTAGAGATCTATTTTATATATTTCCTATTTGAGAAAAACATCTGAAATATCTCCTTGGAATGGTGGAGGACACAACCTAAGTCTGCCCTTCAGAGGTAACGCATTTCACCCAGTGTGCAATTCTTCTAAGTTTGACTCATAACTGTGGAAAAAAGAAAAACAAAAGCTCACCAGCTAACTGCTCACCATAGTCCGGGGTTTTGCTCCCTAGGCCTTAAGAGGTTAAAATTCGTTGTAGAACTGTAGGTGTAAGATATTATTACCCTTCACAGGGATAACACAATTGCCAAATAATGGTCAACACACAAAGCCACCGGGGCGACAATTTTGTGAGTTTTTTGTGGGGGATTTTTTATTACTAATAAATTTGACACCCATGAATAATTTATAGAAGAATGGAATTTATTAGTAATAAAAAAAAACTCACAAAAATCTCGCCCCGGTGGCTTTGTGTGTTGACCATTATTTGGCAATTGTTATCCCTGTGAAGGGTAATAATATCTTACAACTTAATATACGGAGAAAAAAGCGTTTGTTCTTGTTCTCATTCGTCTAGTAGGTCAATACACCGCGGGGACCCTGGTTCGAATCCGGGATGAGGACGGCGTCTGTTTTTTCCTAAACAAAAAATAGCCTTAGAATGAGCTAATTATACAGTGGTGTCAAATTTATTAGTAATAAAAAAAACCCCACAAAAAACTAATAAAATCTCACCTCAGTGGCTTTGTGTGTTGACCATTATTTGGAAATTGTGTTATCCCTGTGAAGGGTAATAATATCTTACAACTTAATATATGGAGAAAAATGCGTTTGTTCTTGTCCTCGTTCGTCTAGTAGGCCAAGACACCGCGGGCTCAAAGCGGGGACCCTGGTTCGAATCCAGGATGAGGACGGCGTCTCTTTTTCTTCTAAACAAAAATAGCTCTAGATTGAGCTAATAAGACGTGGGCGTCAAATTTATTTGTAATAATAAAACTGTAGGTCTCGACACAACATAACACTTGCTATCCTTGCGCTGTAAAAATCACACAAATAGTGACCTAAGTCCTTTTAAATTCCACTTAAAAATGGATGATTCATGTCATTGAATGTCAATACTACAAGGTTAGATTTAATTATTCAGGATTCCCACGCAATCTGGAGAACCTTTGTTTCATAATTGTCAGGGAATTTGAAATCACCCCTAAAGGTCGGGGAAAAGGTCAAGGAAAGTTTTCTTAACTTTTATTTTGAATAGCTAAATCTCCCACGAACGTGAAGCTATTCTTCTCACAACCGAAATTTAGTTGAAAGTTTCGTGTTAGGTCAGGGAATTTTTTTTGAAAGTTTGGGGATTTTGCTGAAAAGATCAAGAAAATACCTGGAAAAGTCAGGGATTTTTTTTTCCTCCAATGCGTGTGGGAACCCTGTTACTCCAATCTTTTTAATAACGTTCTAAAAGTAATATAGCATCGTCACTTATTCAGGGTTTGCATTGTCCTTAAAAACTCCTTAATATTCATATAAAAAATTTTAGAGCCCTTAAAACTCTTTACTATTATGTGGAACTCCTTAAAAACTCCTTAATTTTGCATTCACGGTAGCAACCATGATTAACTAAATGCACAACTCTTATGACCCTTTAGATTGTGGCAACTTTGACCTATTGTCATTGCATTACCAGAATGTCATTGCGTTCTGTAAAAATGGTTTGAAGTTTAATTTTTACAATTGAATACGCTTTGTACATGGACTTTCACTTCCAAGGTTTTTTCTCGGGTATTGAAAAAAGACTCCAGCATGTAATTTAACACAGTATGCAATGGCAGAAATTGTGCATATTTACATGAAGATTTTACTGTTATTTTAACCTAAATTATCAAGTCTAATTGGGTAGGCCTATAATTTTCAGTTTTATTTCCTTGTGAAATTTTGCTATATTAACTAGTTGTCATTAATAGCTACGTATCAGATGAAAGCAGTTAATTTGTGCCTAATGAGTTGTGTGTAAATTTTTCTATTAACCTAAGATTTCTTGTAGTGCAAACTATGTCTAATTTTTCATTTTTTTTGCGATGAGCTATTGAAAATGATTATTATAAATAATTACATCAATAGTCCGATAAAAAAAAAAAAAGTGGATTCTTTAAAAATGTTTTTGAGGTCCTTAAATACTCTGTAAAAACTCATTCATTTTTCAAAATAAAAATTAAGGTGAACCGTGTTATTTATAATATTTATGCAAATTTATATTTCTGCTAAATTTTGATTTTAACTTTCTTAAATTTTTTTTTTTTTTTTTTTTAAAATTTAGTTGTCAGATTTAGCCTGTACAAGTACAATATTCTCTGTCAGTAATGTTCTAATTAACAAACAGTTTCGTTGAATGGCCATATTTTGAGGTCCTGCCAAATACTCCATAGAAAAAAATGTAATTAATCTCTGTTTTATTCTAATTAATGACGCTTTCTGTTTAATAGCCATATTTTGTACTAGCGAACACTTCACTGACTTTTAGTGTTAATATATTTCCGATTAACGACCCAATTTTTTTTATCTACGTTTAGCCTTGTTGTTCTTTTCTTGCCAAGGTGTTTTAGTACAGAATTAATAAGTTTGGATCAAATTTATGAGGAGATAGTATGATTTATCATCAAAGGTATATTTGATTATCAAACAGGACGAACTACCCCTTCCAAATTTCAAAGAAGTCAGTGATTCTCTAAATGTCTTGTACAGGTATATTATCTCATCTGACAAAGAAATCAATTCGTTTCAACTCCTTGAAAAATTAGAAGGAAAAAAAAATATTCTAAAAACATGACCCAAGTTAAAACAGTCAACTCTTTTGGATTTTTTTTTCTGAATAGAAAAAATGATTTGTAAGTCATCACTTCATTACTGTAATGTAATGTATTATTGTACAGTATGTAACTTTATTAAATTATAAGAGGTAATTCAAGTAATAATGATTTCTAAACATGCCAATGCATTCATCAAATATATTCACATTCCTAAATCTCTGACTACGGTAAAAAGAAATCAAATAAAATATTAGTCAGTCCTTAATATATCACTCCGATTAATGACCCTATTTCTCAATCCCTTGAGATTCCTTAATGGGAGAGACTACTGTATTAAATCTGGAAAAGTTGGGAGGGGGGTTTGCCTTCAATTTTGATAGCTAAAGCTCTCAGGCAGACATCGTAAAGAAGAAAGGGGCTTTATCTTAGGCTGGATCAGCAACCTCTTGGTTCTAAATCAAGTGTCTTAGCTGCTGGACCACTGTATCTTAGTGGTGCCCCTTCTTTGCAACCCTCACCTCTTCCTCTAAAATCCCTGTCAATTTGAGGCTCTGTGTATTAATCACTTTGGGTAATGTGCTGTCCCAGAGAAGGGTAATAATATAATTCTAATTTAAGCCATAAAATGTGTTGTTTAAAAATCTAACCTCATTAACTCCACGAACATCTGCCTTAAAAACGTGTGACATTTATAAACCATCCATATGCTCATATGTGTTCCATAATATTACATTATCTTGTTGGAACATTTTAAATGTATAAAAATTAAAGCAAAGTACATGTAAACCAATACATTCATATTTAAACATAATTTATTTTTGCAGTGCAAAAAATGTTGCAGTAAAAAAAAATACAAGGTGGTATGGTATATATAATTCCAAAAACGCAAGAATTCATGTGAATAGCTGAGTGCAAGACTGTGTCAGATTTTATGAACACTACCTTTGAGTTCACTCGGTTGGATTTGACATCCAGTAAGCTTGATTGAATGTAAATGTATCATGGTTTGGAGGTTACATGAAGTCACTAGTTCAATTCTGAGTCACTCACAGCACAGTTTTTTTGGTGTAAAATATATTGACCTCAAGATTTCACACTATATCCAAATTCAAGGTTATTTGATATTAGCTGGTGTTAATGTTTACTTAAGTTGTGTGAGTAAATGTGTCATAATTACTCTCTGCCGTTGGTTATCTTGGAAGATTGACCACCTTATGGTATAAAACAAAAATGGTGAAGTTATAAAGCTAAGCTTATTAGAGTGCAAAATATATGTGGCAGTGACAAGTTTTTGTTATAATTAGTTATAAGTAAATGTACCATCTAATTAGTATAAAATTTCTAAAAATGCAATTTAGTTCAAGTGGTTATTCATTTACACTTTGTTACATATTTCTGTAACTGTATGGTGGCATAGGAGCTGTGTTTGTCTCCAGCTGGTACCAAATATGTGCAATTTTTTTGAACGATCTTTATTCCAGGGTTTGATTTTCTAGCCAACAGGTTTGGATCTATCAGAAAACTCTAGGTTTTGGCACAGCATGATTTAAGTTGTCTTTGCACCATGAAGTAGTACAACCAGAACTTTTTTTTAGGTTATAGAAGAAGAAAATTCCAAGTCAACTGATCGAGAACCATTGGATTTTCAGTTTGATGAAGAATTAAATGATGCAAAGTTTTGTTCTCATAATGATGTGTAAGTGATACATTTGTGACTTATTGTGTGTAATATTTGGGGTTACTTTATGTAAACATTTTGTTTTATTTAAAATTTTAAATATCCTAATTCATACAAAAATATATTTTAGATCAAATGAGGATAATGACTTGAGTGATCAGGATGTAAATAAGTTGATCATTGTCACACATACTCCACCTCCAGTTAGGAAACCAGAAAGCAGTTCTCGTAATAGAGCTTGGTCTTCTGTTACACTTGATTTACCAGCTATGGAGCTACAGAATTATTCTCAAGCTTATGAGAGTTCATATTCTGATGTAAGAGTTATTAAATATTTCACTTTTTTTTGTATGTTACATGTGGTAATAATAAAATCATACTATATTTAATTGCCGTTAGTATGCATGAATAAATTATAATAAAGGACGTATGCTTTTGAAAGCTATGGTTTGCCGTAAAGCAGTTCTTTCAGATGAATATTACATTGTGAAGTTGTCTTAGACCTTGAAGCACCTTAACGTGAGCAGGATATGTGTATATCCAGAAAAATTAAGTTTCAAGACAATCACTTACGAAGCACAAATAGATCTTTGTATTTTTTTTCTTATTTGTTAGAACTTTGGTCAAATAGATATCGTAGACAAATATATGCACAGTAGTGAGAAATCAGGGTTCGGAGCAGGTCCCTAAAAGTTACCTTTTCAGCAAAGTCACTAACGTCACTATTTTTTATAAAAAAAATCACATAAAGTTACCATATTTGGTAAAAGTCAGTTTTTTTTTAGTTCCTGCTAGTTGTGGATGAATTTTATTGACGAAAGTCAATTTCGAATTTCCGTGGCCGAGAATCCGTAACCCTGAGTAGAAAATACCATATTTTTTAAGTGGACACTTAATATAAAACAAAAAAAAAAATTACAGGAGGTTATTTCTATTAAGCAAAGTTCAGATGACTGTGGTTCATTATAAATGATTTTCACCATATGAGCGCTTTTTCCAAAAAACACTCAACGTGTGTCCACTTAAAAAAGTAATTGAAACAAATTGCATAGGTCATTTTGGTTAAGCAAAGTACAGATGACCTGGAAGCTACTTTATTATTTACATTTTGTAGCCTAATCATTATCTGCAGGGGGAGATGCTGGGGCCACTTTTCTGGATTCCATTTATTTAGTGATTTTTTTCTAAAGGTATAATAGTTATTTTTTTAAATCTTTGGAAAGCCTTTGTCATTTGGTTTACTTTGAGTTTCTAAGGATTATTGGTGTCGCTATCTAGAGAATTTTATTTATTCAAACTTATCAACAGTTTGGACATTGACAGTGCATAGAACGTGGGAGGGGGTCTCAAGTCCCCCATTGGTTATTAAAATACATTATTTTCTCACATTTCGTAACCTAATCACCTTTAAAGAAACTTGAGTCCCCCCCCCCCTCTATATATTTTTTAATTACTACGCTACTGGACATTAAGGTGCTTAACTGCTTTTGCTGCACTTCGTTTGAGTGGAAGGCATGTATATTTTTGTATTAAGTTGAACAGTCTTTAAAATTATTTAATCCTGGTTAGTTTTTATTGTAGTCGATTATCGTAGGGCAATGGCGGATCTAGGGGGAAGGGGCAAAGGGACACTTGTCTCACCCCTCCTTGAAAAAAGTCATCAAATTTCGTGAACATTGCCCAAATGGACCCTAACGGCCATCTGCTATGATAATAACGAGAATGTTTGTCACAAGTGTTACATATTACATCCAGTTTTGAATTTCAATAAAATAGATTGAAGTTCTTCGTAGGCGTATTAGAGAGCAAGTTTAAGCCCCACCCCAGAATGAATTTACATGTAAAATGCATAAAAATGACATTTTACTAAAACACTAATATTTTGTCCCCATGCACAAATTGTGTGTTTATTATGAATTATTGTGTATTTGATCTATTACATTTATTTATATCCACTTTAATAATTTTCAAGGCTTGTTTCTTTTTCCCAAATTTAGGAGAGTAAACACCCCTTGCTGCGCCCCCCCATGTCTAGTATATAACGTATTCTCTTACAACAAAAAACAAAATTGAAAGAACATGCCTCAGCTAGTGAGCTATTTGCTGGTAAAGCATACAATTTCTTGCAGTTTTCCTGTGGCAATTCCTTGTTTGAATCTCGAGTCGACACTTCAGTTGAAAGATTACTAGAATCTATTCGATTGCTCGATTTACTCTTTTTTTTTTTTACTTTAAAGAAACGTTCGCAATGAGGTTTTCTTTTTCGTTTTTAAGGCATGTATTTATGTTTTAGTTTAATTATATAATATTATATGCATCACTCTTTGTCTATAATAATTTCACATTACCTTTATTTAAAAATGTTGTATATGCGTATATGATGATAATAATAATAATGTTTATTTGTCACAAGGGTTACATATTGCATACAGTCTTGAATTTCAATTTAAGTATAATAAATTTCACACAGTTTAGAACAGACAATACAATTTGCATTTCCCCGTGATGGGTCCCCAGTAAAAATTATAAAATTTAACCGGCTGAGGACCCTATTAATCCGCTGGCGCACAAACTCCGTTTAATAAGTATACAATTAATCTCTTTTTAAACAATTTTATATTATTAATATTTTTAAGATTATTTGGTAATTCATTCCAAAGCTTTATTCCCATATATTCAATTCCTTTCTGTACATTTCCGTTCTAATCTCTCGTAGCTTAATTTGGTTGCTTCTTCTTAAATTTCTGTTGTTTTCGTGATACTGGATATCAATATTATCCAAAATGTTTTCCTTCTATTATCCTTTCATACATTAGATTTAGCGTACAATATTCATTGATTTTATCAATTGGTAATATACCATATTTTACAAATAATGAATTATAACTTAAGAGTGTACTTTAGTGTTTTGTTCTTTGGTTTTTAAGAATTTAATCTGTAGTGATTTAATTCTCTTTGTATTGTTCTTATTCAAATTTTCCTATATACAATTGCAATAAATCAGGTGACTATATAGAAAAAGATAGTACAGACTCAGTAACACATTCTTAAGAACTGCACGTGACAATTTCTTTATAATTCTTGTTCCCGAACTGATTTTTTTTTTAAAAAATTCAACTTGTTTATTGCAGTTTAAATCGTTCGTTAATGTTACTCCTAAGGAATCAATTTCTTTGACAATTTCAACTTCTTTTCCATTAATATAAATTCTATCTATATCCCTCAATTTACCAATTTTTTTTTCTTCGTTTTAAAAATTAATATTTTTATTTTAGTGTCATTTATTTTCATGTGATTACTTCTAAACCAAAGTTCATATTTTCCAATTTCTTCCTGTCCAGTTTTTATCAATTCTTCTGTGTTATTTTCCTCTTGTAAATACACTAGTGTTGTCTGCACATAATGTTAATGTACCTTTGTCTGATACATGCATAATATCATTAATATACAGTAAAAACAATAGGGGACCAAGGATTAATCCCTGACGAATGCCATAGTTGTTTTCCAATGAATTAGATTTTGTTATATATACAGGGTGGTCCTAAACTATATGTCAAAAATGTAAAGGCAGGTAGAGGGGACCTAAATAAGCAGATTTCGTATAGGAATGTGTGTGCGGTAATGACACATTAAAGCGCTAGCTTGTAAAGCAGTATGAATGAATCACAGGAAACTGAAAAGACAAGTAAAGACAAAAGAAAACAAAAATTTATTAATAGTTTACAAGAGGTGCTCGAAAGAGCAGCCACCAATAGCGATACAAGATTCACAGCGACGGTGCATGGATCGGCATACATTAGAAAAGACATCAGGCATGTCGATCCCATGTCCAGCAGCAACAGAGAAGCGGGCAACAAGATCTTCTTCAGATGTGACTGGACTCTCGTACACCAGGCTTTTAATATGACCCCAGAAGAAAAAATCCAAGCAGGTTAAATCTTAAATCAAGCAGTTTAAAACACTTTGATGGCTCACACCCAACGCACGTCCTACAGCTCTCGAGCTTGTCGAAGGATTATCCTCTACTGTGCTTAGTATTCTTTCTTCCACTGTAGGAGTTCTGCGATATCTTCCAATGCCAGTTCCACGCCTGGAAGCATAAAATGATCCACTCGTGTGTAACTCCCGATGCAGATGCTCGAATGTTCGACGATCCGGTTGATTCCTGTCCCGGAATCGTTCCCTGTACATCCTTTGAGCAGCTAATCCATTTCCTTGTGCAGCCCCATACATGAAATGCATGTCTGCCAGCTCCGCATTGGTGAAACGATGCATGCT
>QLNU02015360.1:406491-426705 GCA_006491805.2 Dysdera silvatica | reverse complement strand
TACCAGGCGTTTCTAGAATGCATAAGAAAGGCTCATCCTGGGGCCAATATAAGGAACCTAGTCGCATGGGCAAATATGTGTAATTCTGCTATTTCGTTATGTTAAATAATCAGTAAATATGCCTCTACGAACCATATCTACGAGTAAGAAAGAATACTTGAGCGCACTTGAAAAGATCGCATTATAGGCTTAAAAGAATTGGGGTAATATACAGATATGGGAATAGTTATGTAGATATGGGAATAATCATGCAGATATGGGAGTAATGATGCAGAATAGGAGAAATATGCATATATAGTAGTCATGCAAACATGTCAACCGCCATATTTGTTAGAGCAATGTGGCAGTAACACGATGTTGGCAGTAGTTGATTAACAGCATACTTATAATTGCCACGAAGGATCTGGACGCCCCAGGGAGCAAGTGCCAGAGGGTTTAGTGCGATTTCAAGAGCAGCCATAACGACATTAATAGCGTCCCTGTCCTCGTCCAAAAGTTGTATGCCTTCCTCTTTGAAATGTGCAGTAACAGGGGAAATCATTTGGAAATAATTGGTAGAAGCACGAGACTTTATTATCGGCATCCTTTTGCCGTCTTTTATCGCCGCTCGTGGTACTGCGCAGATTTGTTACATATTAATATGTAACCGTTACGTTGAAATTTCTCTTGAATAAAAAGCCGTTTTGCAATAAAAATGTGATTATATTATTACATACGAATTACGTGTGAAAAGTTTCACAGGGAAATTTTTTAGGGTATGTATTTGTTTGGTGCTAAAACTACTGATTTGGCAACTATGAGATTATGTGCGGTGGTAACACTATTTTTGTATATTTTTCTATTTTTTTCTCTTCGAAGAAATGTGAATTATTGAAAGAGTCAGTAAGTGCGTTTTCTCATTTTCTGAGAATTTATGTAACCAGCTAAGAGAACATTTTCAATGGGGGGGAGAGAGAGAGAGACAGACGAATGTGACGTCTATAATGACTCCGTAAGAAAACATAACATCATATTAGCAAGTTTAATAGATTATTTTTTTACTAGTGTGTAGTATTCTGTACAGTGCACTGAGAATTTTAACTTACTTGATTCCAAGCAAGATTTTTAAATGCACATGATTTAATTAAACGCACTGGAATTATAATTAAAGTTCCAGCGGTATGAGATATTGGGTTAAGCTACTAAGTCATTAGGTTAATGAACTTGTTAACCTTAAATTTTATAAACTTAATGAATACAAAGTTACGATTAAAGATATTTCAGGTTACATAAATCAGGTATGTCGTACAAATTTAAACAAGTGCTTTAAATTAATACCATGTAGTTTTACTTGGAGCAGAATCAATATAAATCAAATCCGATTATATTATTGCGGAGAAAAGGGATTTATGGTTATTTAAAGTTTGTTGTCTGTAATTGTTGAGTTTATTAAAAATTGCACATGTATTGCTCGAGAAATGTTGATGGAGGATCTCAGAAGAGGCTAATTAGAGCGTTTCCAGCTAAAATTTGTGTAGTTTATTAATAAATGGTTAACTTTCTTGGTTAGAAATAGATGAGTTTCGGTAATCTTAAGGCAAGTTACTCAAAGTAGTTGTACCTGAATAGGGAAATTCAAGATTGAAGATTAGCTAATCAATACACAGAAGTAACCTTTATGTAAAACAACATTTTTATTCATTTAGTTTCGCAAGCTAAGACAAGCCAATGAAATGCAAATTTTGTTCGATATTATATCCCACCGATATTACATCATCCCACCGTGAATGTTAAAACATAAATGATTTAGCGGTTATTAAGTATTCGAAGAAGCCAGAAATCATCTCTAAAATTTTACGAGATGCGTTCCATTTTATAGCCACAAAATTGAAGTATGTGCATGATTTTATCACATGATATAAATACGATTAAAATAGAACAACCAATATTTTGATTAACTAATACAACACACTGAATAAGAATTGCGTGATTCAAACTTACAACGTTGAACATTTTATTTTAAAGGATTTTTTCTTTCTCTCATGGAAATATTACTTCTCACAAATTTACCAAATTATACTCGCAGCAGGTTTTTTAAACCGGAGGCACTTTCAAATTAATAAGTTAAGATTTTAACACTTGTATTAGGGGTGGACGATGATTTTTGATGGAGATTCGTTTTGAAAACTTGCCAGACTTTTGAAGCCCGGGTCCTGCGGTGGTAAAACATTTGCATAGCGTTCTTTTAACCTAGGTTTGATTCCCCACGGTACCAACAAATAAAGAACGCTTACCAACTGTTTCCATCTTGTAGTCCGGGAAGTAGATTTGCTATGCCTTAAGAGGTTCCGAATCTTCGGAAAACTGTGGGCTCCAATGTATGATCACCTATGCTGTCCTTTTTTGTAAAACGCAAACAAAAACAAACCCTACGCCTCGGATGTATAGGGGAAATATGTTCTATTAATATACTTGAAATATGTCTACAGTACGTTATTTGGTGACTCCTGTGTTGGTTCTCCAATGATATATATATATATATATATATACAGGGTGGTCCTAAACTATATGTCAAAAATGTAAAGGCAGGTAGAGGGGACCTAAATAAGCAGATTTCGTATAGGAATGTGTGTGCGGTAATGACACATTAAAGCGCTAGCTTGTAAAGCAGTATGAATCACAGGAAACTGAAAAGACAAGTAAAGATAAAAAAAACAAAAATTTATTAATAGTTTACAAGAGGTGCCCGAAAGAGCGGCCACCAACAGCGATACAAGATTCACAGCGACGGCGCATGGATCGGCGTACATTAGAAAAGACGTCAGGCATGTCGATCACATGTCCAGCAGCAACAGACAAGCGGGCAACAAGATCTTCTTCAGATGTGACGGGACTCTCGTACACCAGGCTTTTAATATGACCCCAGAAGAAAAAATCCAAGCAGGTTAAATCTTAAATCAAGCAGTTTAAAACACTTTGATGGCTCACACCCAACGCACGTCCTACAGCTCTCGAGCTTGTCGAAGGATTATCCTCTACTGTGTTCAGTATTCTTTCTTCCACTGCAGGAGTTCTGCGATATCTTCCAAAGCCAGTTCCACGCCTGGAAGCATAAAATGATCCATTCGTGCGTAACTCCCGATGCAGACGCTCGAATGTTCGACGATCCGGCTGATTCCTATCCGGGAATCGCTCCCTGTACATCCTTTGAGCAGCTAATCCATTTCCTTGTGCAGCCCCATACATGAAATGCATGTCGGCCAGCTCCGCATTGGTGAAACGATGCATGCTGCTCGAGATCCGTGCGGGAAATGATGAATCCAGCTAGCGAAGCGCTTTTATACGCCGCAGTCATCAGCGCTCTCTACCGGCTCAAGGCGGCATTACCACACACACAATCCTATACGAAATCTGCTTATTTAGGTCCCCTCTACCTGCCTTTACATTTTTGACATATAGTTTAGGACCACCCTGTATATATATATAAAAAAAGGTTGGCTTCCCTGAAAGTGATGTAATGTTTTCCAAATCTTTTTGTGACCCAGTAGTTTTCCTGAATCAGTACATGCCTTGTGAAGGGCACCCCCCTGCTAAAGATATGCATATAATACTATCACCATAATCTCTTAAATCCTTAAACCTTGCAATAGTAAACAAAAAAACTTGCCTGTTCATCAGCTGTATTGGTCAGATGATATGACGTCAGAAGTCATATGATATAACGTCAGAAGAGAAGGAAACGAAACTACTTTTAAAGAGGTTCGTAGAGAAATACACCCCTCTCCGTGGGCATGCTGCATATTCTGCAATATTGCCATTTCAGAAAAAAATCGAGCTGGGCCTTTGCCCTCCCCATGTCCCCAAATGCAGAATTTCAAAATCTACACTGTTTGATTCTACGTTATTATTCTCCTGGATTTTTTGAAGCCAGTAATTCCAGATGTACTTACAAGGAACCCTAGGGAAGTGTTGCTCGCACTTTGATTTCAAATTTATATCAATAGATAAAGGTATCTAAGTAAATAATCTGCTATCAGTTTTTCAGAAAAACTAAATTCTGAATTTTTTAAATTAATTTTCAAAATCCTGACTGGATTTGGAGCCACTGGTGAAATTGTCTTTCTGTATATTCATATGTATTTCTTGAGTGTTATTTGTAAAATTGTAAATCTTATTAAAAAGAATGTGGCTCATACTTTTAAAACAAGAGTTTTTGCTTATAACATACTGACATTTATTAAATATTGCAGATACATATGTTAGAAAGAAGTATACATGAAATTATCGTACAATTATCTTTCTCAAAAATGTATAGATGGAATATCATTCACAGTCACGCTCGGGATTAGTAAGAAAATATTTTTAAAAATTAACGTTATTTTTCTCTGATTTAGCTTAATCAAATTTTATGTAATGAAAATAAAAGAAGCTCGTATTTAGCCTACTCATGTAGAAATGTAGAGTTAAGTGATAGCAGGTACACATAGGACTAGAAAACTTTAATGAGAACGAACAAAGCAAGTCAAAAAGTTAAAATGAATCGAAAGCCAAAAGAATACATATATCACGAGAACTCGCACAGAATTACATTGAAAGAAGATATCCTTCAGCGCCTGCGCAGTCGAACATAGGTGGCGCATGTAAGACGAATTTTTCCACTATAAGAAAGGGTGATATCGAGACAGTGTAATACAGATATATTTAATAATCCAACAGAAAGTAAATAAAATACCAAAGAAACCTGAAATACGGTTTCAGATCAAGACTACTGGCACCAGAATTTCCCCGACAGGGGGACACCCCCTTTCTTAATGGAGGAGAGGAGGGCAAATATAATGAATACCAACTCCATAGGCCCATGGGGCCTGAGCCCTCCTAATAATTTGAAATAAATTGCGATTTTACATATACTGTAATGTATAAACGTACATAAAATGTGCTTGAACCTGCACACAGTAATTTTGGGAACTCTACGTTGATGACCAACTGCCAACATATAGCTTACAGTCAGTCATGGTGGCCCCGAAGGTGAAAATTTCAGTTGATGTCTGTGCCTAAAAGCACTCCGCTTTGCTTCCTTTAAACCGATTTTAATTAATTTAAAGCTGTTTAAAACAATCTTACCTTCTTTTTTGGCTTAACCACAACCTTGGCGGCCGCCACGAGCCATTTCTGCAGTCAATATAGTAATGGAATCAAAAATCAATTATCGCAGATGTTGAATTTGCTTGTGGCATACGCACATTCAACAAACAATGAAAAATATTGTTAACATTTTGAAATACATGTTGGATTTGGCAATTTTAAAGTATGAGGCGATTCCTACTGTATTTACGGCTAATGATTTAACAGAAAGGAACAGAATTTGTCCACAAATTGTGAATTTGATTTTGAACGATGTTGTATAAATTGAAACTTTAGATTTCGAAAACGATATCGATATTTACGTTCAAAGTGATAATAATGGGGCCTTTGTTGATGAAAATACAGATCATGCTTCAAACTCTGTAAATTGAGATAATACACTAAACGGAGATTCTCTGAATGATTATGAAGACTCCGAAACACATCCAGTTTGCAGAGAATTTAGTTTTGAACAAATGAAAAAAGTGTCTTTCTATGACTCCCAGAAAAAGAACATATTCAAATAAAGAATATTAAAATTTCCATATATTAAACACTCAATGTATATCTGTAGATTCAAGAAGTACATCACAAATAAAGAAACAAGAATACAAAAACTGAAAATTATTAAAAACCATATTCGTTCAAAATTTATTCATGCAGGAAATAATTATTTGCTAGTTTACGACATGGATCTTTAGAGATGGTCTAGAAAAAAGCAGACTACGAAGATCTTAAATTTATAACTTATGAGTGGTTTTTACATAAATTCAAGCGAAAGTATAACATTTATGGGTAAAAAATCGTAAAGGTACCAACCAAAGTTCACGAAAAAAACACAGAAAAATGAGAAAATAGTGCAATTGTGTTTGTTTTAAAAGTAAGGGATAAAATAGAGAGATGGAAATTGAGTGTCGATCAGATTTTGAATGCAGATCAGAGTGGTTACAATTATTTTATTCAAAATCAAAGAACTCTCTCGCAAAAAGGCAAAAAACATCGTTTCACTTGCGCAATCTCAATTTCATTATACCCACTCATACATAGTAATGCCCATACGGAGTTTAGGTGGACAGTTAAGGGGGAAAATGCTTGTATATTTATGAGAAAAAGGTATTTCTTTCAGTCCCATAATTGAAAAAAATATCTTTAGACCATAAAATTTGTACATTACATGCTCAAAGTCCGGTAAAATGAATAAACTAAAAATGAAGGAATTTGTTGTTCCTTTATTTTTTTTATAAAAAATACAATTTGTTAATTGATTTTTATCAGTTGACCTGCAAGAATGGTGCCAATGGGGGGGGGCGTCCAGGGGCACGTGTCCTCCCCTCGGAGCTTGATTAATTTGCAATATTTTGGTTTGGCATACATTATATGCCCCCCCAAGAAGGGGTGTTCTCTGTCGAAAGCCTCTTTGGCTTTTATTACATAAAATCTGATTAAGCTAAATCAGAAAAATAACTTTAATTTTTAAAGATATATCTACTAATCAAACACTATGAATATTCCATCTGTACTGCTTTTGAAAGATAATTATATAAGGTAATTTCATATATACTTTTTCTATCGTGTGTATCTGCAATATTTAATAATAAATGTTGGTAATGTTATAAACAAAAACTTGTTGCAAAAAAATGAGCCACATTTTTTTTAATAAGATTTATGATTTTACAAAAAACACAAGAAATACATATGATTATACAGAAAGACAATTTCGTCAATGGCTCCAAATCCAGCCAAATTTGGCACCAAAAGTCAAAATTTTGAAAATTAATAAAAAATCAGGATTTAATTTTTCCGAAAAACTGATTGCGGATTATTTACGTAGATACCTTTATCTATCAATTGATATGAATTTGAAATCAAAGTGCGAGCAACACTTCCCTTGGGTTCCTGATAAGTGTCTCAACTCAAGATTCACACTTCAGAGTTCATAAACTTTATGATTTAAAAAAAAGACAGCCAGGAAAAAAAAGTTTTTCCTGGCTGTAAGTATGATACCATATATTTTGACTCGTAAAAGTTATGCATTTATTTTAAAAATGCATTTATTTTAAAAATTTCATTTTCTTACGTGTGGAAAAGAAAAACATTCATCATTTAAAATAGCCCGGCTATTTTTCTTGAACTTACTTGGTGAAATGTCTACCTCAAAATTTAAAATCTGACCATAACTCTGTATTCAATCCGTTTGCATCCTTTTTGTGAATAATTTTTTTATTGGCTATATTTCATTATAATGGCTAATGTACCAACGAACAGATTTGCTGGTTATTTCTCATTACTACAATTGTTTTGCAGAGATGAGCCACAGTTGATAAATGTTTAAATGTAATGTTTTAATTGCAATTTTTTGAGAAGGTAGGAGGCAGCAATGGCCTACTATGTGAAAAGTTTATGGAGGGATTATATAACTTTAGGGAAGATCATGTGATGCAGCAACGGCATTGTTAAGGCAAATTATAGGGGACTTTTTTTTTTGCCGATTCTAACCCAAAGTAAATAGCCACTTTAACCATTTAATATATTAAATATATTGCATACATTAACTAAATCATTAAAAAATCAATCAAAGAGGATTTTTTTTTTTCAAATAGAGTACCCATTTGTTTATTTTGAATTTCAAGGATTTCTGTAACAGAGTATGTATAAATTTTCTTAAAGACCTTCAGTTTAGACATCTAGAATAGTTATTTAACAATGTAATTTTTAAATTTAAAATCTAGTTTTTACCCTAAATAAAAACCTTTCAATTCTAAGGGGGTGGGAAACTGACCCCCTTCCCCCCATACGATGCCCATGTGATGCAGTATTAGTGAGAATGTGTTTTGGTATCCATTGTGGGGAGTCCTCCATTTCTTATGCCAGTGTGTGGAAGGAGTGATAAAATTTATAAATTTTAAATAAATTGATACACTAAAATGGAAAGTTTTTAATATTCCAACTATTATTTTACAAAATATTGATGAATAAATGATTTAATTTTTTTGGTTTTATTGGGTATACCATAGCATCCTTCATAATTTTATTGATGGGCATTTCTGGAAGTTAGAAGTACGGTATGAGACTTTTATAATAGGAATGAAAAGTTTTTAGTTTTTATTTTATACTCTATGATAGAATGAAATTTGTACGTTAAAAGAGCAATTATAAAAAAAAAAGCCATTCAGGTTATATTTTCTAAGTTTCCTACATATATATCAAGAGACTTTGTTGGTGCATTAATTATGAATTTAATACGAACTACAAATGCCTTTCGAAGTAAATTTTTATATGAATTCTTTCAAATGTTTGTTGAGCATTCCATTTTAGTTATAAATTATTGCATATGCATAATTTATATATAAAGTTGCAATATTGAGGTCGACTTCCATTGCGATTAGATTATTGCAGCGTTATTAATGTTTTTGCAACATCTGAATGATATATATCTTTTATTAATGACTTTATTTTACCACTGAACAAAAGCTACTTTTAATATATATTGTAATTTAATGACTTGAATTTTATTTCTTTAGTTTGAATTTATGCAGTTATTGATGTTACATTATAAATATTTATTTTCTATTTAGAGTAAAATTAACACTGTTTACTTTCTTTTTGAGTACATCTTATTTATTAGATTTACTTTTCTGGAGCAAGGGGATGTTGTATGAAATTTAATTTTTTGTAATTGCTTTCTACAAAAAGGATTGATATTTAAAAAATTCTGATTAACCAGCATCGTTCACGTACTTTTAACCAAAATAATTTTAGTCTTCGCGACATTTAATGTGACTCCTTTAACCATGAAGTCATTTAACTTTCTATCTAATATGGCTATTCCCATCCCATATGATTTTTTATATCATTTTGTTTGATACCTTGTTATTTTTAACACCTTTTACCTTTTTAGCTTTAATTATTTTTATGTTAAGCCTGCTCACGTTCTCACCCTAATTGGCACATAATGACCCTTGCTGTCTTTGCGCCATAGAAACACAACCAACTAAAAAATTCTGAATAAGGATATTGATGAACTCTTACATTTCAAGGGGCAATTATTTTGTTAAAAAAATCTCTTGTCCACGAAACACTGTCTTAGGTCTGTATTGGTCTTTGTTTTCCTAGTTTCTTGCGAAAAGTCTACTGGGAGCTCTGCTATTGCTAATAATAATAATTTGTGCATAATAGTGTAAACCCATATGTCATTTCAGGTTTCATTTAATAATCTTCTGTTGACTTCTTTCTGCTAACTGTGTTTAACACTATAACTGCTGCATTTCTATTATACCTACTGCCCCTGAATATCCTTTAAAAAAACTATAAATAAATACGATTTTGTTTTTGTTTGAACAATACGAACTTATTTAAGTTAAATTCTAATAATATTAATTTAAAATTTCCAATGATTGGGTTAGTTTTAATTATTAAATGAAATTTTTAACACACATTTTCTTTCCAGAAACTATTTACAGTAAAACAAAAATTCTTAAAATCATAGTCAACTAAAAATACTGATCAGATCATAAATATAAAAATAATGTAAAATATAAATAAAAAATATAAAAATAATAATAAATATAAAAATGTGATTAGATCTTATAAATATAAAAATAATTTTAAATCACTGGCTGATCTAAGGGGGGCAATGGGGCGATTGCCTCCCCCCCCCAAATTGGGATTATATAATGGAAAAGGACCAGACACTTGGCTAAAAATAGGAATCGGAAACAAATCGTGTCCCTTCCCCCTTTAGAAGATTTCTGGATCTACTTTAGTCTTAAGATCTTGTATAGAATGCTAAATTACTTGCCCAGTTACTGGGACAAGCAAGATAGCATCTGATTGAGTGGTATATCTGTTGAAACTATCCACAATTTTGTTTCTTGTTTCCACATTAAGATACGTAGAACTGGTAATTATTTTTTACTAATTATTCATTCAAGCTTTTTATTGTGGTGCAACTGGTCAATGTCCTCATTACCAAGTGCCTTCTTCGTAAATCTTCAACAAGGAGTTGAATAAAGCTGCTTCTACTGATTTTTTCATGTATCTGCTTGGAAAACAATCCTTGCATCTGTGGCAGTAAATTTTAACATACTCTAAAACACTCAAATGATCCAGCATCTGGACGCTGCTTTCGCAAAATATTATTTACCATTTGATCTGAAATGTCCACGTCACATTTTGCAGAAAAAATTCTCTAAATTAATCTTGTTGAATTGTTTCCCGAACTATTGGTGGACGCCATGTGCAATTCCAAAGGTCTTCTAATTCGATGCTTTTTTGTTTTCCACACACTGTGTTTTACGTCTGTTTTGGGCCTGCTGTTTCTAGTAAAATATTTTGTAATATTGTTCTTCCAATTGAGTTGCTGTTCACTGTAGAAATTTCTCACCAAGTTCCATCTTTTGATCATTCATGTGTCCTATTTGTTCCTTGAATTACCTCTTGGGCAAGCGTCCAGAGCACAATAATTTAAAAGGCGGCAGATTTTTTTTTCCACTGCTTTCTTTCATACTCTGAAAATTTGGAAAGGGTTGGTATTACATTTCCCTAATCTGTTTGGACATCAAATCTCTCAAATTATGTAGGTGGGGAAAAGAGGAATTTGTGTCTATTTTCTTATTATTTTATATATTTATGAAAAACAGTACATTGATTAAACGTTGAATGGGGAAGGAGGGTCTGTATATGTTGGTTTGTGGTCTCATTTGAGAAACTGGTATAGGACATGATCAAGCTATAGAGATTTGACGTCTCGTTTTTTCATTTAGAAGGTAGTGAGATATGGGAGTTTAGGCATTGAAACTCATTGATAAGTTGCATATTATGGTTATATGTGGTTATAAGTTACCTTTTAGGTTTCAGATGTTCAGTAGTCCAGTTTTGTGACAGAATAAAACATTTACGTATTTTGTAATCTTAATCATTGCACTAATATGAGAAACCCATATTTCATGTAGTACTATTCAGTGTTTGGAGGAATGACTTTCCCTGGTCAGAACATGGGCTATACAAGAAGCATGTCCAGAGGCTCCATTCCAAGAAATTCATGGGCTAATACACATGATTTGGTAAGCATCTTTTATATTTCTTCGAATTTTATGAATAGTTAGATTGAAGGTTTTTATACTGTAACTCATCATTATCTTAATTTCGGTTATAGTTGTGTAATTGAATTTTAAAATGTAGTAATATGTTTCTCTTTCACACATACCTTATGTTGACTGAATTAATTTTTTCAATTCTGTAATTTAAATTCTTCTATATTAAGTAGACCACTATAGCAAATAATAAAATTACTACATTCTGAATGTACTGACTAGTTGCGTACATACATATGTTAGCAACAAAATACATTTTACTTGACAAATTTTTTGCTGTTTGTTTTGTTTTTAAACATGACAAATAATTCTATTCAGTTTCTCATATTGGGATAATTAAATTCAGCAGCCACATATTATGGCTATACTAGAGCTCTATTGACTCATGCGAGTTAGAAAGAAGAAAAGGAGACACCTTTTGGACTGATCTCGATTCAATGATCCATTCAGGTTTTCACCCCTGAGGACAACTGGTATAATCCTAAATTCATACTTATATTGTCAATTTTATGACTTAAGCATTAATCCTTTAATCTCAATGCTTAGGTTTTTTAAAGCAGTAATTGAAATTTAATTTCATTGAAATATTTGTAGAATTGTGCTCTCTCAATCTGTAAATTCACTGTTCTGGTATTTAGTTAGTAATCATAAGGTCAGTATCCTCATAGGAAAGCATAATAAAAACAGTTGTTAAAAAATGCATGAAGATAACATGTAGTACAGTAAAATTTTATTAATGAACATGTTAGTTTCTAAGTTTTTTTCCCTGGTTATAATGTATGATTTTAATATGCACAGAGATGTAGATAGAGATCAATCTGTAGCATGCATCAGGTCTTCATTGATTTGCCTCACATGCTGCATTGATCAGTCATTTAATATTGTTAAATTATCCTTGTGTCCTTGATGTACTAAGTTTTTTAGGTGGCGACCTAATGGGAAATGCTAGACTAATTATTTTATGCGAATGGGTGGTTGCTCATCCTGCCTGAATATGGTAGTTAATAAATTAACATTGTTCAAGCTGTGAAATAACAAAATTGAGCAGCATTTTTCGATGCCTCATCAGAGTGATGAAATATGTCACTGCTCCTGTTGTTCTGTTGTCTTCGAAAAAGTATGAACTAATGAATAAGGCAATTAAAATATTACATACTGGTTTTCGGTGGATGTAAAAGGGGATCACACTCCCATGCCAATTGTGGCGAACTATGCCAACTTAAAAATTCTGCTGCAAATTGCTACAAAACAGTTAAATAACTAGTAACATTTTTGACACTGGTCAGGTAAAACATACCATTCTGTAAAACTATCTTCATGTATGATAGCGGATATTTTTACAGATGACATGTTCTACCTTCTTTTGTATTTCATAAATTCTGACCAGTGTCAAAAATTTTGCTGGTTATGATACGTCCTGATCACTCTTCATATGTTGTTGTCAAAACAGTTAAACTGTACCATTTCGTGTCAAGTCCAGTTTTTGTGCACATATGCCGAAATTAATTTTTCTGTTCCAAATTCCTATTTTTACATATAACATCCTTCATTTATCACTTCAACTTCCATATCCTCTATTTTTAACCCTTTGGCTGTTGGCGACGTGCTGGCATGTTTGGTCAAAAGTGTTGGATCTTTTCTGTTAGGATGGGCAAAGTCGTTAGTTTGTGAATAATTCTTTTAAGACCAGCTCATTTTTTAGATTCATTCTTTTGAACTAGTTTGTCTATAATGAGATTGATATGTGTACCAATGATGTTTTATTGTGCTTTTTATTTATGTTAATTCATGAAACTTATACATTTATTATATTGTATTATATAATAAAATTAACACAGCAGTACGGAATTTTGCTTCTCATGGTATTCCTCAAATTCTTTTTATGTCAGATATACATGTAATTCAAATTTTCATAAAACCAGTTTTAAAATCATATTAAAATTTCAAAATGAATATTGTATTCATATATGAAAAAATTGGTTTCAAATTAGTAACTTGATAAAATTTTGATAAATGTTTAAAAATTGTGTAATGCTATAGTATGTTGGACAATTAGAATTACTCCCCCACAAGGAGCGAGTCAAAGCTGTCCCATTCAAGTCCACACTACTCATGCTTCTCGATAAATATATTTCTTGTACTTAGAAGGTTAAAGTTTAATTTTTGCTCATAATGAAATAAAATTTGGTGTTGATTTTTTTTTTCACACAATTTAAATACCCATAGTTGAAAAATGTTCTTACATTCAATAGAAAAAAGTGTCAAAATCTAAAAGGAGCTATGTATTTTTATAGAATCTCATTGTTTCAAGCATATCCAAAACAAAACCAGAATTAATGGCTGAGAACGACCATTCACAAAAATAGAGATATCTACGTACCTTTAATTTTTGCAGATTGTGTTTTGACCCGCTTGTTTATGAATGAGTTAAGTCCATGAGTTGTCTGACAAGTTGGTTAGTATGCACGCCGTTCGTTGCGTGGTAGTCTTCCCATAGTGTAAGGGTTAATGTATATATATATTTTGCGTTATTGGATTGAATTGACCACATTCATGCTAATCAGTAAAGTCATATGTCACAATGGCACTTTCCCATTATGTTAGAGTTTGTATGGTCCTCGAAAGTTTTCAATTTTTAAAAAACGTTTTCTAGTCCTTAAAAGTATTCATTTTCGTCCAAAATCCTTAATTAATAATTTAATAAATAATAAAATGTAATTTGTGAAAAATCCTTAATTTTGTTCTCCTAATCCTTGATATCTGGCTATAATGTGTCTTTGTTTTGCTTTTTATTACTGACCTTTTTCTTATAGTATGAGTCAACATAACAAAGGAATATGAATTTCAAACCATATGATTTATAATATAGCATCTGAGAACAAAGAAAATATGTATGGAATTCTTCCTGGGACCTTTACAAGGATTTCCTTTGGTGCAAGAATAACTAGTATAGAATGTCATTCTCGCCGGCTTGAATTTAGAGTGCATAGCATCCTTGGCATAGCAGTCTTTTAGCACCCTTCTTGCACACAGTGTTCATCGTAGTCATTTTTAGAAGAGTTAAGTTAGCCACTTAAGAAAGATCTTGCTACAGATAATCTTGGAGTACAAGAGGAAGGGGGACCATTTATGATTATGTGCATTATTATATAGTGAAACTTCCGAATTGCAGACACCTCAGCACTTCAGAATCATTCCAGGTGACCAGCAGTTTGCATACCAGTCGCCTCATGGCAGAGAATGGAACAGTTAAATTGGATATGCATATGAACTAGATTGAAAGGCAATAGAAGTCTGTAATCTTTTTGGATGACTTCAGATATTGCTTACAGGGTATGTAATTTCAGACCATGTTTGATCTACAGTGGATCAGTGACAAACTACCATCTTTCTAACATACATTAAAGGGACAGTTATGGCGAAAGTAGTGTGTATGTGTTTAGAGTAGCATCTCGTTAGGTAGTTCAGGGATTACACTCCTGTGCCAAACTGCTCCAAAACCGATGAACTGTGCCATTTTGTGCCAAAATCAATTTTTGTGTGCCAAATTCCAATTTTTGCACCTAATGTTCTTTTATCACTACAATCTGCAGCTATTCTTCAGTAGTTAAGCATGGTCTTAGTCTTTAATTTCATTTTGCATTATTGGGTTGAATTGACCACTCACATGCTAATGAGTCTGATCACACTTCATGATATTTCCCATTGTGCAATGGTTCATACAACGGGAAACATCATTGTGACGTAAAGGTTATCGATCCTTAATCTCTTAGAAAATGATTTTCAGCTCTTAAAAGTTTTTATCATCGCTCAAAATCTGGGTGAATCCTTAATTTTACTCTCTCGATCATCGATATTTCTCTGTAGCATGTTTTCATTTCGTTTTTCATTTCCATTTTTCCCACAACACGAATCAATATAACGAGCAAATGTGAAATATAAATCATATGGCTCATAATTTAGCTTTTGCGAGCAAAATGCAGAAATGGGGGGAATTCCTTGTGGAACCTTTCTAGAGCGTTCCTTTATAGCAAGAACAAGCAGTACAACGCCACTCTGTATGTCTAGATAAAAGAATGCGAGGCACCGATGATCTTTTAATAGCCACCCCCTCCCCATTTTCACTCCTTATAAGTTTTTATCCCTGTTGTTTTTAAAAGTGTGGTATGTCCCACCTGGCTTTCAAAGTTAAGCTAGCCGCTACAGAAAAAAAATTTGCTATGGAAAATCGCAGAGTATGAGAGGGAAAGGGGATATTAATGATCATTTTATGCACATTGCGATAAAATAACAATATTCTTACGAACAGGTTTATTTTACTTCAGGACGAAATTTATACCCACCCCCTCCCAGTGTTTAGGTAGAGAGGAAGGCAGCTATTCGGCAAAATTGTTTAGAAATAGAAATTAAAATGGAATACAAAGGAAGGGGGTGCTTTCTCAAGGAAGATGAATGGATGGAATTCTGTGTTGATAGCGATTGCAATTAAAATGAAAGTCCACCGCCTTTTAAAATGTGGTGCCATGATCACTTGCCTAACTTGTTTATTTGTAAATCCAGGCATGCTTTCCCGTCCTTCTGTATTGACAATGAGGATGTTTCATTAGACTAAAAGTAAAACAATCCCTGGTTGCCTATTTGTTTTGGATTCTGCCCGATCATTTTTGAATTGAATCATCGATTGCCAAGGAGGAACATTGGAGAACAAGTCTTGAATGCGAGGAATGAAACCCTTGGACACATTTCATCCTTAAACATTTCGTTCCTTGGACACATTTCATCAAACTTTTTTTTTAAAGAAACAGTTTATTTCCTGAAGTTCTAGAGCTGGGACCGCATGATCTGCGATGTTCAATTCCGCTGATCATGCAAGATTCAATTTGGTGATTGTGCTGCCTCTGGTGACGCTTTTTGGTACTTTCGGGCTGTACATAATTTCATAGTGTTCGATTATATAATAATTTTGCCACCCACGTATATGTAGCTCAAACTAGAGCTTTTTGTTTCTTGGAGAAAGAGACTCCATCCTCATCCTGGATTTGAACCGCATTGAGCCTGCATTGTCTTGACCTACTAGAGGAATGAGGACAAGCCCTCTTTCTGTGTTTTGCTTTAAAATAAATTGCTTGTTTTGAGTATAGTCTTCGGTAAACTTACAAATTCTTCAATTAACTTTACTTCCCTTTCAGCTGTATCATTAACAACTTCTATTGATTTTGCAATTTCCCTTCCTTTTAAATAACTAACTTCATTTTACCAGTGTACGTGATCTAGTTGCACAGAATCTTTTGGAATTTGGAACCTCTCAAAATATTTTGTCGATTTGTGATTTTTTGTAGAGGAAAATCTTCAGAAAATACGAGGGGTATTCAAAAAGCAAGTTCCCCTGATTTTTATATCACATTACGCGTGATACAGGAAATTTATGTGGGCAGGGAATTTTAGTTCGGGTTCAGTGGCAGCACTTGGATCCGGTTTGTTGACTTCCAAGTGCTTAAGCCTAATTTGATAGCCAATCGCCACGGAGACTCCAATTCGTTTTTCTGCCAGCTGTGAAATATGCAGTGCGATTCGTTTTTTGACTGCAAAAAAGGAATTGGCCATGGACATTTGTTGTCAGTTACGTAGTGTTTATGGTGAAGATGTCATATCTATGAAAATGGTTCGCCATTGGCTAAAAATGTTTATTGAAAGCATAGAAAATGCACAACAATGCCCGGCCTCATGCTGCTCTAGCAACGAGGAAGCTTTTTCAGAAATTTAAATGAAAAATTTTCAAGCACCCTCCTTACTCTTCTGACTTTGCTCCAAGTGACTTTCATCTGTTTCCTGAACTTAAAAATCATTTCCACGGTCGCCGCTTCGCCAATGACATAACGAAGTGCAAGAGGAGGTCCAAAAGTGGCTTCAGAATTTGGTAGCAGAGTGGTATGAGAGGGAATTAAAAACTGTTGCCTAGGTACCAGAAATGCTTGGAAAGGGATGGAGATTATGTAGAAAAATAGTGTACATAGGTAAAAATAAATGTGTTTGACAATTTTGTAATTATTTTTTTTCCTTGATAAGTGAAACTTTTTGAATGCCCCTTGTATTCTAAATCATTTATTTTAATTTAAAGTTTTTTCTAAAATCTTTGGATTCATTTTCTTTCTCAACTAGCATTTTTTTTAGCTATATCCTTTCTATCCTTGAGACTTACTCTTTTATCAAATATTGCTAGAGCTACACATTCATTTCCTAAGTACCATAAATGGTTAATACACTTCGTAATCGCTTTTTTTGAAACTGATTTGTCATCCTTTTTGTAATCTACCAGTTTCTTAAGAAATTATTTTCGTTCGTAGGGTCCTTGATTGCATTTGTAGCCGAAAACCATGCTTTTATATAACATTTTGTTATGAAACAACAAATATGTTTTCCAGCGTTTCCCCCTCAGTTAATTTAAATTACTCCCTAAATACATTTTCAGGCAAAAAATTACTTTGGCCATCCATCTTGCTAAATGATATGCTCCAGGTTGACGAAAATATGCTCCCTGAAATGGCATCTCCCCAAGAAATATTATAATCTATTATAAGAATTCTCTATAGTCCCCATGGGTTACATCAGCTTCAATTTTATTTTTTACATATAATAAAATCTCACATATTTCATCATTCACCGTTTCTCTAATATCTGCATTTGACTGCTATGTTAAAAATTTTGTCTTATCAATGCCCTTCCTGTCTTTTGAGTCTCTTAAATAAGGGTATAACCGATCCACTCTGTGTGAAACGTATCTCACTGAAAACTTCTTGTATTATGATACCGAAAATGTGATGGTGACAAGCCAAATATAAAACATTACGGTTCAGTTTTTGTTCCAATAAATGACATGCACCATTCAAACGTCCTGTATTGAAGGCTGTTGTGTCAAATACTGCAGCCTGAATAGCATTCAATTATGACTAATCATCTAAGAAGTCAAATACAGCTGAAGCAATGTCCAGTTTAGTTCCTGAAGGAAGTGTAGGAATTCCTAAAGGCTGTTCAACATTTTGAGCTGTAGCTATCACAGGAAGTTTGTCAGTATTCTTTCTTTCAGCAATATTTGGGAGCAAATTTGTATCCTATTGGATAAGTATGAAGTTTAAATTTAAAATTAAGAAATTTGACCTTTACCTCTCTTGCTTTTTTTTCAAGAAATGCATGTACGATTGATTATGAAGTCATTTGGATTTAAATTTACTGCTTCTACACAGGCTGTTGATAAATGGACATCATCTTTTTCAATAGTCTGACATTTGTGTAATGCAGCTGTAAGGCGAACAAACAACATCATTTTCCGTTCTTTTGCTTTCTGGAAGCTTAGATGCAGAAGTTTTCTAAACAAGTTTCAGTTTCAATTTTGGCTTTTAAACATCATGAATCTCTAGAAAAATCTGATAACAACTGATGGTGGGGTCGCTCTGGGTTTGGCTCATGATAGCCTGTATGTAATCATTTTTTTCTTTTTAGTATTTTGGAGCTGCGGGGGACACAAGTTGGTTTTTATCAATTGATTTTTAATTTTGCAGGAATTGTTTACTTATATAAAGAGAGGGTCTTGAATACTCTACCTTCAACTTGTAAAATAAGGACCATCCTAATATATATACATATATATATATAAACAATGAGGTTAAAGTAGTATAAGGCCATATTCAGCATTACATAAAACAATTTAACTCAAGATATCAGAACCAACATTGCGAGAACTATATCCAAAAGTTATACACAAACTGAAAAATACCTAAGCGCAGTGTAAAACAAAACATATACAAACAATAAATATATTTACAATATTTTACATACAAACCTTTTTCGAAAACTATGAAATATTGCTACGTTGCAAATGGCAATATAGTAAAATTGTAAGAAAAGGAACCAACAGTGGAATAAGGAAGTTAAAGTAGGAGTGTAATAATAAATGAAATATGGGAAACCCATAGAACAGCACTTTTTCAAGAGAGACGCTTGTCCCAATGAGTTCAGTATTGGATGTTTCTGTCTGAGTCCTAGCCAATGCTAAACTTAGGATCTTAAGTCTCTTGACATCCAATGAGAGAAAAATTCGGAGCAGTACCATAGAAAAGTAAGCATAAAAATTGTTTTAAATGAGAATGAACACTTTGCAAACCCGAACGAAAACTAAACAAGCTCGAATGTAAACAAATTCAAAGAGTTACCAGAACTACATCCACAAAAGCTGCCATTTCAAAGAGTATTAAGTGCAAAAGTGATACGTCTTCGACAGCAGAAGTCATCACTTATACAAATCACAAAACCAGCCTTGCTGTGCATTCAAACTTACCAAAAGTATTTAGATTCAAAGGTAGTGGTATATTATTTCCAAGAAGAATATTTTTGAGCCCGTTAATTTAACCAATAAAATTATTATACTTTTTACATATACTATTAATACTGAGAATTTGTGAAATAACGATGTTTCTATGAACTTTTATACTTATACAAGATTTAAAGTTTGACAGAAACACAACTTTGAAATTGAAATCAGATCTTTTGTCATGGAGTCCAGTATCATAAACACCATCAGTACCATGTCTAATTTTCAAGTCTAAAAAGGAAATATTGTTCCCGTGTCCAGTCTTTTTTAACTTAAGGCTGTTAGGGTAAAACTTTTTATGTAAGACACAAAATTCAGCACAATTAAAAACTATGATGTCATCAATGTATCTAAAAGATTTTATACACAAGTGTTCATTCTTCTTTTCAAGAAAGTACAGGAACAAATCCATCAGGGAGCTTGCAGAATTTGGCCCCATAGGAATACCTTTAACTTGCCTGTAGAAACCAATTTTATTAAAGATGTTATAATCGAATATACAAAAATCAAAAATGGTATTCCAATAGTTAATGTCTATCCGACTGATATCAGAGAAGCCACTATATAAAAAAGATTTGAAATCCTTCATACCTTCCAAAAGAATACTGGTAAATAAATTTTCAAAGTCACACGTCTCAATTATATGTATGTTAC